>VNKF01000715.1:0-26948 GCA_008044355.1 Drosophila lacteicornis
TATATCGCCTTGAGTGACTATCAAAATCGTTAGAGCCATTTTTAAGAAAACTTTAAAAACTAAAAAAAAAAAATTACTTTTAATTATAAATTTTTAAATATTATATTTAGATAAATTATGCCAAGGCAAAGCTATTATCATTTCAAAATACCTTTCCAACGACATATAGCACGTTTCTGTAGCTTTAGTCGTTTAGAAGTTATGGGCGCGGGAAATCTGGCTTTTTAGCTGTTTTCCCGCCAAACTAGCTGGAAACCCAAAAAGTCGTAGAATAGAAAATGTTCAGCCCGAGCTGTTTAATAAAATAAAAGTAGTTTCAGGACTCTAAAACAAAAAAAATCGACAGACAGACCCACAGACACACAGACCCACAGACAAACAACAGGACAAACGTTTTCATTTCGGAAAGGCCGTTAAAATCTTGTTTATTGAATATCTTTTGAACGGAGTATCGGATCAGGATGATCGAGGTGTCATTCGACGCGTATTTAAAGCTAGATCACAACAACATTACAAATTTTGGGATTTTTGCTCCACCGGCCCCAATAGCTCCAATTTTCAAAATTTTCAATTTCGCACTTTCACTCCCATTTCTCCTAAACTAATCCGTTTTTGAAAAATCTTAGTATGCAGTTTCAAAGAGGTTTACAATACCTTTCGATCAAGATATAAATGGTTCTGATCTGACTATTGTAGCAGATTTTCAATTCTACGGCTGTTTATAGTAGTCTCCTTGCGCACCACAGTCTCGGTGCTCATCGTCACTACGTGGACTGCCGTCCACAGTGATAAATACCGTTAAGTTTCCTTAATAAAATCAGTAATTGTTTTGACCACAACGCGAGCTTTACTCATTTGGCTGCATTCAAAAGAGGCTGTCGCAGAGTCTTCAGACCCTCATGTGCACCATCTATAGTCCAACTGGTTCATGTTCATGTTGCGGCGACACAAATCAGACAGTTTATGAACTGTATGCCAGGCACCTATGCCCACATTAACAATATTCTTGATCAGTATTACCAGCCGAATTGATTTAGCCATGTTCGTCTGTCCATCGTTCGTCTGTCCATATGAAACAACAGATCTCAAGGCAATTTTGGTGACAACATTCTTATCTGTTGTACGCAGATCAAGTTTGTTTTAAAACTTGGCGACGACAAAATGAGGTATTGTCCAACATGTCTTTTTTTGGGTGTCGTTCAACATGTTTCTAGCAACATTTGTCTTAATTTGTACAATTTTTAAAAAATCGTTTGAGCATAAATAGACAAAGTGAATTACCCATGTCCATGTGCCCTTTAATTTCACGCACAACGCCTTTGAACAAATATATGACTGGGCTTAGTTAAGTAAGTACTGGTGGTTCCCTTGTAAGTAGTCGTACTACTACCTAAGCACTAGTGAACAGTACTGTAGGGTAGTGCTCACTTCTGTCTTAGAACTGTGTAATGAATCACTTAAAAAAACTTATTTTTATACCCTTGCAGGGTATTATAATTTTGGGCAGAAGTTTACAACGCAGTGAAGGAAGCATCTCCAACCCCATAAAGTATATATATTCTTGATCAACATCACCAGCTGAGTCAATTTACCCAAGTACATCCGTCCCGTCTTTTTGTGTGTCTGTCTGTCCGTTGCTAAGCAAAATAGTCTCTCAGTTTTTGATGTACAAAAATTCGATATTTTTCAATTTTCCCAAAATGGATCGACTTTCAATGATCCAATTGCAGACTGCAAGGGTATACGAACTTCGGCTTGCCGAAGTTAGCTTCCTTTATTGTTTTTTTTTAATGGAAAGGTTTCAGCATTTTTTCTAGACAATTTCCAATTTTTTTTTATAATTTTAAGTAAAGCATTCCATATAAATATACATTTTACCAATACATCTCAAAACTAAGCACTGGACACATCGACTTGTCTGGCTGATGCTGGTCATAGGGTGCTTCCTTTACTGCATCTGGTCAGGAATTTGTCAAAATTTTAGTTATAATATATTTAAAATAAACATTTTATAAATAATAGGACAAGGCAATAGATGTTGTGTTCAATCTATCTAGTTCCCCCCCCCCCAAAGTAGAAATCAGTGAAGGCCAGCTTGTTTTCCAGCCTTAAACAAATTGACCATGCAGTTAGTTAAGCAGCGCTTCCCTCTCCCTTTGTATTCCCATATGCAAGTTAGCGTGTCACGTGGCGGGGCGCTTTTCTCATTAAATGCGTAAATTTAATTGCCCCGACTGCGACACGTGGCGTGTAATTAATGACGTGAGTCAGAGAGTCTCTGAGTTCGGTTGGGAATGAGAGCCAGTAAGGCAGGAGAAACTGAGACGGAGGAGCTCAAACCGACCATCAGCTGAATAAGTCATAAGGCTTTGGCTTTTCAGTGAGGAGGCAGGAAACGATGATGGCGGACCGACAACATCCATGGGACACACTTAACCCATATCATTCGCATTTCGTGTATTGGCTGGCAGTTAACATGGCTTGGCAAAAGTTGCAATGACTTCTGCATTTGTCCTTCGTGCATACCGAAGGACCCCAGACGGAGCAGAATTGCAACTGTCATACGCACGAGTACCAGGACACGGGGACTGTAAGGATGGCTAACAGGAATTGAGGTGGAGAGTCCTCGGCACATATACATATGTGCCCGTCCACATACATATATATTTGGCAACAATTTATAAGGGCAATACGTGCAGGGCATATTCCCGGGTTAGGTTAGACTTCCTGTCGAGGAAAACTATGCGAGGTCCACGCGTGTGCATACCAATGTCCCGACCCAAAGGCAAGGACGGATCGGACCAGCCCGGGGCAGGGCAATGCAATCCTGGCAATCGCTGCAAACATTTTAAGCCCGAGGAAGCAGAACGGGAACCAAACGAGAACAGAAGCAAACATGGCAACAACTAAGAATCGGAAGGGACTGCTTCGGGCCAGGAGCATTAAAAACCCTTGAAGGTTTCTTATACCGTATACTTTTTAACTTTTTAAAGCATGCTGCAGTAAACGTTTGAAATCTAAAAAGTAGCAAAGTAATTGGGTTCTCGTTATTTCATTGTTAATTATTAATTAATTTTTTGATAAATAAAATATTAAAAAAATTGCACGAACAGCTAATAAATGGTAATGGTAACTTGATTGCTTTACAGTTTAAATTCGAATATAAAATTTCATGCTCATTGATTCCTCACATTTTGGGACAGACTGTAATACCCCGTGCAATGGGTATAAGGGAAAGGGAAACTAAACTCGCGACTGCAACTCCGGCCGGAGGCGGTCCTTGAATTCAACTTGGAAGTCTTGAAATCGTTCGCACTGCGTTGCCATGTCTTCTCCCCTTTCAGCCCGATTTCCTTCTGGCCCCACTGTTACCAATTCGATAATAAATATTACAAGGTAGACAACAACAGAAAAGGAAAAAGTTTATATATGTATGTATATGTCTGGTGGGTATTGAAAATGAATTCAACAAGAAAACGAAAAAGTTGCTGGCACAAAACGAGCGAAAAACAAATTAAATTCGGTTTGTCGTTCTCATTTTCTTCCCACTCCAAGTTTTCCCTCTGCAACACAATTTTTTTTAGCAATTACGTTTTGGGGCGGGAGAATTGGTGAGGATTGGTAGTCGGTGAAGGCTGCACGAAGTCACCGATTTGCATAACTTGGGCGTGGCATTGCTGGGGCGTTGTCGCATTGATTACAAGCGTGAAAATGAATTTCGATTATGCGAGGAGGCAGGGACGAGGTCGAACTCGAGGACGAAGGACGAGCGGGGCCGTTGACAATGTTTTCGTTGCTTTTGCCGGGACTCATTGTCAGCCGTCGGGCGCCGTAAGGTATGCTATGATTCCAGCGCAGCGATTGGTCTGACGATGATGAGGTTAAATCCGCTTGGCTACCCAAGCCAAATGTATGTAATTTACGCAATGCATACGGAAATGTCTAAGAGGGAATGCTCAAATCTAGCGCATATCCTTTTCCATCTATAAACATCCTAAACTTTTTGATCGAACGTAATATACTTTTTCCTTTGACTTACAGAACAGAACTCGTTCACAACTCGGTACTTATTAGTACATTGCATAAACTTAAATGAAGTACCTGTTTTTAATATAATTTCTCTTTAACTACTTTTAAAAATAATTCCATAAGACTGAATTAAAGAATTATAAGAAATGCATAAAAAAAATTATTACCTCGATGATGTACCGCTAAATTTCAAATCAAAGGCATCACAATAGTTATTAATATTTCACTCGGCAGAAAAATATAGAATAGAAAATATAATCTTCATATTTTAATTTTCATAAATTTTCTGTTATATACATAGTTACAAATATTTACAAAATTAATCATTGAAACTTGAAATAGTATTAAGTCATTCTTTATTAACAGAAATATTCCTGTAAGTTAATTTCGCTTATAATATTTCCCATTCAAATCTATTACTGTCCTTGCTGGATCTGCAGTCGTCTTGAAAAATGTCCATTTTATGCATCATTACGTGGCGTCTTCCTGTTGTCAGTTTTTCTTTACATTTCGTTTAACATTTGTCACTTTTATAGCCGCATGTGTTGGAGTGAGAGTGCGACTGTAAATATGGGTAAGTGTATGTGCGTGAATATGCCTCGCAGCTGCCCATCTTCATTTCGGTATGTTTTCCTTTTCCTTTCGCTTCCTTTTTTATGCTGTTGTGCTTCTCTAGTTGTTGCTGCTTGTGTTTATATTGCTTCTGTCGTTTCATCAGCAGGAGCTGCTCCACAGAGAAGAAATTTTAGCGATATTCGCTCGTATCTGAACCTTGTCATTTACGTTTTATTATACTTTGAGTCGTCTCAAAAGCTTATTTCCAATTATTAATTTTAATACGTATAACCAGAGCGTTCTCCGGTTGTCATTTCTATTTTGCACTTAGTATTTCTATGTGATCTGTATTATTCTGGGCTATAAAGAACGGATCAAGAACACAAGCAGCCTCTGCAGAGGAATGCTCTTCCTTCTTTTCCGAATTTGAATGTATTGTGAAAAGTGCTAAATTTTTTCTGATATTCTGACCACCAAGTTTTTATGGTAAATTTGCTAGAGTCCACTATGGAATGTATTATTATCCAATAAAGAAAGCCAAGCAAAACAACAAAAATTGAATTTATAAAATATGAAACTTAAAACAACAATGTTTTTAAATTAATACTTAATATTAAAAGAGTCCGAGTTGATGAGAATTGTGTAAAAAATGAATAACAGTACAATTACCAAATCCCCAACAGTAAAATCAGCGATTTCTCCATGTGTGTTACCAGCAGAGAATCCCCAAACACTTTGGCCCAGCCTCTTTACAACTTGATTTAAGGTTCAGTGGATATGTCGCCATGCCGTCTTCCTTCTGATTCCCACATCTTTCTGTCTCCTTTTGTTTGTCTCCTGACAAATGTCATGTTCAAATTGCAGACTGAACTTTTGACTTTTGACAGCGACTGAGAATAAACGACGCGATTCCATGATAGATATGAAGTGGATTTTCGAAAGAGTCAAGGTCGAACATAAATACAAAGTGGCAAGAAAAGTCCTTAAGTTGTACTGCAGGCCGTCACATGTACCAAAGGCGATTTATATATACTGGATAAAATATATCTTTCCTCGACAATTTAATACTATAAATAAATGTACATTTCTATTTAAGGAACATTTTAAATGTTTAGGTGTAACTGATTAGATCTGATCAAATAATGGATCAAATAATAGATAAATATATGTAGAATTATGTAGAACAAATGTATGCATATTTAATGCGTCTTTACCGACCGCGTCGTAATGAGTGTGTAACTCAATATTTGTTTAAAGGAAACTTTAAGAATTTAAATTAAATAAATTTATAAAATTACAAAATTGTATAGTTATGGCTGAAAGAAACTCCATTAATCATTGACTAATTATGATATGTGTCTGACTTTTGTCCGATTTATTTATACACCACTCTTGTGTCATTTGCTTCACTAAATTCATTGATCTATCACCGAATATGCGGGAGGTAAAGCCTCAGGCATTAGGGCTTAATCACATTAACGTGTTAAACTACTTAACATGGTGAAAGACAAACCTGGGCTTTGCAGGGCAGTTGGAATATGGTATAGGAATAATGCCCAATTCATGCACTGAATAGGACAGAAGGGGCGTGCCGCATTAATACTGATTGAATTAATCAGCTTCGTTATTTTGGTACTATTCGGGGATTTAGTGCATTTAGAGGGCATGTTTCAATTAGGCTGCCACCAAGGACGATAACTTCCAGCTACATAAATTCTAGAGCCCAACCGAATCGAATCGAATTGAATTGAATGGCACGGCTTGGAAGGGAATGTTTAATGTACATATATGTATAAAGAAAGAGCTTCAAGCTCGACTACTAAAATTTATGTGGCTACGTGCAGGGCATTTCCCAGTTGAGAAGAGGTGTCTCCTTACCCTGCCCCTAAACGGGCGTCCTAGAAGAAATGTTAACTGTACGGTGGCATTTGTAGTATGCATATTTAATGGCCCCGAAAGGAATCGGAATCCAAATCCGAATCGGCCTCGTCCCATACCATTATGAGAATTGGTTGTCCGTAACAAAAGGCGAAAATAAATAAAACTAACTAGCAAACAGTAAACAAGCGAAGAACCTAACAAAGAAGTTGGCTTTCTACCCAATGAACATATTTAAACAAGACGTCCTCAAATACATAATTTTAATCAAACATTTGTGTACAGCCTGAAGCATTTTACGATGGTGGTTTAATCAAATCGATTTCATTTCATATTTTCAAATGAATCACCAATGATTGCAATTCGAATGATGATGATTTCGCAATCAATGTCCCAAAAGTGCCGAAGTCCCGACAGGTGACAAGCTCACACGGGCACCCTTACGAGGGTATCTACAAGATACTTCGCACAATGAGGAAGACAACGAAGGAAGATATATTACGTACACCCAGGCATTCTCACTTATCCCGCACGAATATTGTATTATTTTCAATAAGAAGGCGACATATTGATAACAAAAGCTTTGAAATATATACAAGCGCCACCTCTCCTCGTCAACGTCCACGTCCACATCCCGCCCCTCGATTTCAATGGCTGCAAAATATTGAATATCCCCTGCCACACACAAAGGAGATGACAGAGCGAGCAAGCATTTTGGGCCAACAGAAAGGAGAGATATTGTATGGTCATGTCATTGTATTGGTTATAAATGTATGCATCGAGTTTGTTGGCGTGGGATTAGGCTTCAGGCGGAGGATGAGTTTCTATTATATCCTTTCCTCCTGGGCACGTTGATGCCAGTGCTGAGATATGAGTGCAGTGACAGAAGAACCGCAGGGTAACGGAACTGGAATTGAAAACTGAAAGATGGAAAAGCATTCAAATTCAGAGAATTTCAGAGAAAAGAAACCCATTTAAAACTGGCATACAGCAAGAGATGCAAATGAGAAGCGGGAAGCGGTCTCCGCTGGAGCAACTCCTTCATCACATTCCACATTCAAAAGTTAACCGTGCTCGCCTCACACCACGACTCTCACAGGGACACACTCCCGTGCAGAGTCAGTCAATCACTCCTGCTTCGATTACAGCAGGAGTGACACTTTTAGTTGCACCGAAAGCAGGATAGCCCGCAAAATGAATGAAAAGCGAAGATGAGAGAGGGAAACCTCAAAAACCCCCCTCGTCCTTTGTACTATCCCCTTCGAGCAGCGTCTGCTGCTGTCACATAATCCCCTTTTTCAATAAGATTTAAATTTGCATTTGACACATATTGGACGAGGACAGCCTTGCCAGGGATGAGAGCGCCGAAGACAGTCCAATCCATCGCAACAAACCGAATGACGTTGTCGACAACAACTCACAAACGGCAAAACCACTGCGAATAGCATGTACTTTTTATGAAAAATCCCTGAAAATATCTGTGTAATAAGGTTGAAGCAACCAAGAACATTTTATAAAGCTTTAGAACATTTTTTAGAACTTGTATGTAAAATATTTGATATTTACCTTTTTGGGTGTGATTTTGGACGACAAGCATAGAAATGTATAAATAAATATACTACTTACGCAAATAATTTACGATTCATTTGGAAATATAGATGTATGCTTGGCTCTAGTATATAAAATTTGGTTTATCTGAAACCTAAAAACAATTTTTGGATATTATACAAAAAGAGAAGTATGGGGTCCCAAAATGGAGATTACTCAGTTTCAAAATCGTACTCTTCTCATTTTAAGTACGAATTTTCTTAAAATATATTTATATTTTGCTCAGGTTGACTTTTAAAAATTCAAATTGAGCACTGGAGCACTCAGCATTGACATCACCATTTTACAAAATAGAGTTGAATCCCCAGATCACGAAAATGGCTTTAAATTTTTTACCTATGGGTACGTTTTTTTCTAAGATTTTTAAAAAGTTTTAAACAAGAAAATCGGCTCATTTAACGTTTATCATTTCATAGCTCGAGTTGTAGCCAACCAATTAAGCCGTCGAATGTTTTATTTTACAGGTAATGAACTAACCCTATGATTTTAAAACACTTTATGTATATTGGAGAAGTACTTGTGCGCTATAGCTCGATAAACTTGAAAAAAGTGGAAATTTCAATCCGTTAACTCAAATGTTAACATGCTGCTAGCATCCTAAAAATTCGAAGAAATCCGTTGGAAATCAAAATGTATACATACATAGACAATGTATTAATTTGATTTGGGTCATTGGTACCATTAAGGGGTTATGCAGCCTCGCGGCCGTAAGCAGAAGTATTCTGTACAAGAGCGCCCCCTTCAAATCGATATTACTCCTGAATTTTAGTTGAGATGTGGTCAAGATCTTAACCTATTCATTAAATTGGGAAATCGGTTGTTTTCATTTCAAGGGCGGCGGGATTCTTTACGTCTTAGCTATTTATTTTGCGAAAATTTAATATCTATAATAATATAAAGTTACACAGATATATTTATTTGTTTGTAATTTTATTTGTTTATTTATTAATATCGATTTGAAGTGGGCACTCTTGTATAGTATACACCTGCTATATTTTTTCTGCAGAAAAAAAGGTTTGTTTTTATACCACGTTTTATGGCCGCGAGGCCGCATAACCCCTTAGTGGTAACAATGACCCAAATCAAATTAAAACATTGTCTATGTATGTATATAAAGGCGATTATTTAATTTGTATCTTACTCTAACTTAATTTTGTAAATTTTGGTTTATTTAACAAAACTTAGCTTTTTTTTCATAGCTGCATCCGACTTTTCATCACATTAAGTAAAGTTAACAGACCATCTAAAGACGTTGTCCAACACTGTACCTTTATTCTAGTAGACATCCGGCCAAAAATTTAAAAACATTTCGCATTTAACTTAACTTTGGAAATCCACGATAAATCTATTTTTAACGGATTTCTGGAGTTGTAGCCCTGTTTGATACTTTGGACGATCAACTTTATAAAAAAAAAATACGTTTTGCTAGCAGCATGTTAACATTTGACATAACGGATTGAAATTTTCACTTTTTTTTCAAGTATATCGAGCTATAGCGCACAAAGTACTTATCCAATATACATAAAATCGAAAGGTTAGTTCATTACCTGTAAAATTAAACACAACTCTACAAGAATTTCGCACCAACAGGCTTGGAGCATTTTGAGTGTTAACTAGTGTATTCAGAGAGTATTCAGTTTTAATCCTCAAAGCGAGAACGTTTAGAACTTGGTCGCCCTTCTTCTTGTCCTCCATTCTTACTACTGGGGCTAGTATGAGCTAGACACAAGATCTAAAGTTATTTTTTTATTTTTCCAGCGTCACACATCGTATAGTTTTTATAATTTTGCCATGATATTTGCAACGCAGTGAAGGTGGCATCTCCGACCCCATAAAATATATATATTCTTGATCAGCACCACCTAGTCGATATAGCCTTGTCCGTCTGTCTGTCCGTCTGTCTGTCCGTCTGTCTGTCTGTCTGTCTGTCGGTTTCTACGTGAATTAGTCTCTCAGTTTTTGAGCTATCGAGCTGAAATGTTCAGCATAATCTTATTATTTTTTTAGCACGCAGGATATATGTCGGAAAGGCCGAAATCCTATCCTATAGCTGTCATAGCAGTAATGGCGAAATAAATGTAAAAAAATTTTAGCTTCTCTCTTTTAAACGTATTTCTTTAAATTTCGTGATATAGCGGCTTTTTACGGTTTTAATTTTATTAAGATCGACCAACTATATCATATAGCTGCCATAGAAGCGATCGGTCGATTTATATGAAAATGTAAAATTCTGCATGTAAAATGTTAAATTTACAAAATTCGATATTTTATCAACATTACTAAAATGGTTCGATTTTCAATGGTCCAATTGCATTGCAGTCTGCTTTTTTTCATGGCTAACATCTAGCAAAGTTAACAGACCATCTAAAGGCGTTGTCCAACACTATACATTACACATTTTTAAAATTTAATTTTACTTAACTTTGAAAATCCACGATAAATCTACTTCCACTTTTTTCAAGTATATCGAGCTATAGCGCACAAAGTACTTATCCAATATACAAAAAGTGTTTTGAAATCAGAAGGTTAGTTCATTAACTGTAAAATTAAACATTTGACGGCTGAAGTGGTTGGCTACAACTCGAGCTATGAAATAATAAACGTAAAATGAGCAGAGTTTTTTTGTGTAAAACTTTAAAAAATCTTTAAAAAACGTATCCATAGAACAACATTTTTAATCCATTTTTTTTGATCTGGGGGTTCAACTCTACCAGAATTTCGCTTCAACAGTCTTGGAGCATTAAATCTTTTTTTTTTTTTTTGTAAGCTGGTGTAATTCAACAAATTGATTAAAAACTCTTAATGAGTCAATTTCTTTAAAAAAATGCTCTCTTTGTAGCAAAAGTACGCAAAAGTATGTAGTGAGTCTACTGTTTTGAGTAGAAATGAAGTATACATTTGTTTTTCATATTTTTTTAGAATACATAAATTTTATAAAAACCAAAATCAAATTCAAATCGTACAATCCAATACGCTGAAGCTTGATGACTAATCAGTGAGCATGACTGATCTATTTTTTTGATTTGATTTGATTTATTTAATATCCTGACGCTATAAGTATACTTTTACATTGTTGAATATTTTTCAACTTAACTCGCCCAATGCCTTTCCTAAGTATCCCGCACCACACCAAGCCGAGGTCGTGCACAAATATTGACTGCATCCGATATTAAACCATAAGCAGATCTTAAATATTCACTTTTCTTCAACCCCCACTTGTCGGGCCACATTAGCATAGTCTCCACAACAGAACATATATTTAACCTCCATTGCCGAGGCGTGGCAGTGGAGGGAGAGGCGGCAGGGACAGCTGACAGCTTTGGTCGTTGGAAAAAAGGCTTGGAAAAGGAAACAAGAAGTAATGGAGGTCGAAATAGTGCAAAAGGTAGTTTACAATAAAGGAAACTGCGCGTCATTAACATAGCTAAGGGAATTGTTTTAGCTGGTTTCTGTTCGTTTGGTGGGTGGTATGGGCTTACTGGGCTTACTACGGCATACGGGGGGCGGTGGCCGACATGGCTGACATGTTATGTGATTTGATTTGGTTTCGCTTACTCTTTCCATGCCTCTACCTGTCGGCCCAGTGCGGGCAGTGGAAATGGGGTAAGTATGCTTTGGTTTGGAAACCTCATTAGTCTGACATTCCAATATGTCAGAATGTGGTTACTGGCAACTGCGGCAAACCCAATAAAAGAGCGCGAATCGAGAGGGCTAAGCACCAGCGGCCAGCATCAAATCGTTAAATTAGTGGTGCTAAAACATTTTAAACTACATTTGAATGCTGATTTCATTGTGTGTTGTGTATAGAAAACGACAATCAACAACTTTCAGAATAAACTTGGCTATAAGTTAGTTCCAATCAAACAAATTTTGTAGTGGATGTCTAAGTTGTTTCCTATCACACGGTTACAAATAAGAAGTATTCCTATTTGTGGATTTATTTTTATTACCAAATATAAAAGTCTTGATTCTTAAAAATACAATAAAAACAACAAATAAATTTTAAAAAAGTCGCGGACCACTTTTCACATAATATTTTTAAAAGTATCTGCCTTGATAACCACCATTTAGTTTCTTGCTTAGCTCCATCGCATTTATACACCCATAAGCCTTATATCACACTTTCCAAAATAATCCCAGTATTTAGGACTATCATTCTCCACTTATGTCCTATCTAATTGCATCTCATATAGCATTTCAATTCCCGGTGCTATTCTATGCAATAAGCTGCCAGTTTCTCGATGGTCAGCACCCACTTATTCCTTCCCACATATGCTCATCCAATTGTCATAGCCGTCCCTAGAGCTATTGTTCGCTCTCTTCTTCGCCCCCGGGTCGGGTATCCATCCTCCTTACCTCGCTTCATTAAAAAGTAAGCCCTTTTAAATTGGCCCCTCTCTCCTAGATACCACTCAGCCCCATCCCGCCAGCATCCGGCCAACGAATTGACAATCATAGAAAGCAACGAGACTGCCTTCCTTTCTCGGTTCTCCGTTCTTCCCTCCATATTCAATTTTTTTTTGGATCCCTCCTCAAATCGTTTTGGCCTGTTCATCTTTTTTCCGACTGTGCGTGCGTGTTTGCCTTTCAATTTGCTGACTGCTGCGTGTGAGCCCAGCTAGAGAAACATAATCGGGCAATACTTTTCCAGCTATTTGCGTGGCAAATATTTTTGCCAGCGACCGGAGAAAAGCAACGAGCCATCGAAGCGCAGCCAGCAACAAAATTGTCAAAGGGTTCGCAGAAAGAATTTTCTATAGATCTGGCAGGTTGTGCGTCCTGGTTTTTGCTTAGATTCTGACTCTGGCTCTGGCTTTGGGTTGTGGGCCTTGGGCCTGTTTGTCATCATCTCCATATCTGCCGGCCAATTTACATTTACGAGCCGGCAGCGACAGCAGCCAGGGCAGCCGTCAAATATGTTAAATAACAAACTATTTTGCATTTTTATTTTATTTTCTCGGCCTCCTAATATTGAACCTCAATGTGGACAAGGGGACCGAGGTTGGATTTTCCAGGGAATGCCTTGAACGCAGGGAATTTTTGTGCGGCTTTCAATGAGGAATGTGTGAAAGCCTCCGCTTGTTTCTGCGTTTGTATCTTCTGGCTTCGTGTGCTCCTCCCCGGCATGTTTACACAGCCATGTCAATTTAAATCTATGTCAAAACACACTACTTGGTTGAGGTTTATTTATGTCGGTCTGTGCCTAGTCTTCCTCTTCCTCGTTTCGTCTCTGACAATTCAATAAAAAGAACTAGAAACGGATATTCCACCTTTTTTTTACATAGCCGAGTCGCGTAAATGGATCTGAGCGCTATCTAGATAATATTCGATTTTCACTAGTCCGCATTCAACGCGCTTCGCATTGTGGCAAATACCCCGTGAATTAGCTTGGGTGACAACGCCTCATACAATAAAGATCTAATTTCCATCCTGAATTTATAAAAATTGGGCTTAAATTAAAGAGGAAAAGGTTCACTAGTCCTTCTCACTATTAGTGAGGGCGTGGCAGGGTTGTAGCCCGCCAAGCGTATGATTAGCGTCAATCAGTGAAATGCCGGGCGTTTAATTAAAAATCAATCAGTCGCTGTGACATAAAACTGAATGGTTTGATAAACAGAAAAGCCTCATGTTGGTGCAGTCAAGGTTTAGGCCCTCATCAAAACGGGATTGTGGCGTGTATGGATCGAAGTACGGCAGCAAGGGCACTGGAGGCGATACATTGACAATTTTGTAGTGGACATCAATCAGTTTACTGCACGGCCTCGGCAAAGTTTCGTGTTAATCAGGAAAACACCCATAACATGATAGATTGACTCTGTATTCTTTCATGGCTGATATTTGGTCTCAGTAATTAAGGGAGCAAGTTGATTGAAAATTGTAGACATTAGAAACTTCCCAGGACTTGACGTTAAACTTTATTATTTATTTGTATGTTTAATTCTTTTTGAGGATTTTTTTTTTGGTTCTTCAACTTAGAATGTAAGTATGTATGTATATTTGCAATCACTTATTATTAATTTGCGTCAAATAATCAAAGCCAGATTATGCTAATGAGGTGCTTTATACATTTTACAGCAGAAATAATCAAATACATTATTTGATATTGAATAATTTTCCCAGCAGTTCCTTAACTTGGAGCAATAAGAAAGGCAACTTATAATCCCGATTATAGATATACTCGTATATACTTTAATAGAAAATCGCGCGGTTAAATGACAAAAACGTCATATTTATATATGAAAACATATTTTCATTCAAATGGACCGATGCTCGTATGGCAGGTAGATAGTACGATGTCTCATTGTGTTAATTTTCCGATTATTCCTATCGCCGTATCGCAGCTAAAAAATATAGTCGTCCTAAATTATAAATAAAAAAAGTAATTCTTAAAATAATAAAAAATATTTCAAAGAAGATGGAAATATGTTAAATAAAAAACAAAGCTATTATTTTTGTCTGGTAATTTTCCAAATGTGCCTTTGACAGCTAAATAGATATACGTTCGATCCGGCCCATTCCTAAACTACCCATCAAAGATGAACTACTTAAAAAATGTTCATCCAGATATCTCAAATTAGAGACCAGCTTGTGTAAAAACGGACAGTCGAACGGGCATGGATATATGGACTCAGCTGTAGATGCTCATAAACTTTATAGGTATAAACACACTAATATTTTACGGGCAGGATTTGTTATGAGTTTAAGAGAAACCGAAATAAACAACAGCCTAGACTGACCCCGGTCAAGGTAAATTAACTTCGGGTGTGAAGTGTGGGTGAAAAGAGTGGACCTTATTTATGATTACTTTCACGCCTGTCTGGTCATTAAGCTCAGCATAACTTTGCCTAAAAAAATACATTTGCGGTTCAGTCTCCCTCTTTTTGCATTTTTATTAGTCCACAAATAAAACTTTTTGCTGTTTGTCTATCCATGATGAGGGTTGGACAGAGGTTGGAAATGCGAAAAATGGGGACAGGGTTCGCAAAGCATAAACAGATCAATAAAACAAGGCAAAGAAGCCGTGCCGAAACTATGGAGGAGATCCACCCAGAGCCGCCCGAAAAACAACAGCCGCAACTGGCGAAGTTCCCATGCAAATTTCACAGGAGCTACGATACCCCTAGGAGCCCCGGAGCGACTGGCGGACAACACTCTTCACGCCACTAACTGTTGCCCGTCTATTTGTTTGTACAAATAATGTGTAAGCAGGCATATTTTTGTCAACGAGGCTAATTTCTGTCACAGATTTACGTGACAATGGCCCAGGCAAGAAGTCAGAGCCGAGAGACGTTCGTAGGCCTAGCCAGGGAAACCCAAAGAATTCCCCAACAGCACGCATACACGGAATAAAAAACGACAATTACAAACCAGGTTTCAGTCTAGAATGGGTGGATGGGCCAAGCCTACCAGTTTTTGGACGAAATATTTTTGTTTCGCCTGCTGTCACTGAGGTTCGTTGTCGTCGTTTTGCGGGCAGCCAGTAAAAGCCATAAAAGAAATATACTAGACGCTGCAACGGCGTCAGAAAAAACGGCCTGAAACAAAACTGAGCCGTGAAGAAGCAGCGTCGAAAACTGGGTTAGCTTGGGTATACTCCCCTTTCCTCATACGCCCCCTTATCATTGTTGTTTTTCGTTCTTTTTTTGAGCACCTATGCGCTGTTTTGCTCTTTCTGAGCGATGCGTCCTGCTCTTGTCCGTCTTGGTTATTGTTGTCCAAGAAGCTGAATGTGTGACACATATATAGTCGCCAGCCCTTATTCAACGTACCCCATCTGAACTCATTCCCCAGATTGTTCCGGCTCGTTCCACTTTTTCTTTATAGCATCTTCAAGCCAAGGAATTGTAATGTCACGCCATAAAAATAATATTCAAGACAAAGGGTGGGATTTATAAAAGTAGTCTTCCGAAATTTCATTGGGAACAACAAAAATGTATTAAAAAACTATCTGAGGACGGTGTTGTGGGTCTCTGATACTCTACGATTAGATCTATATGAACTATAAGACCTAACCGGGATGATCGAAATGTGATAATTTACATATCAGAAGGATGAATATATTCTATGTAATCTTTGCCTTCCGTCTACATAGATAGAAAAAAAGAACACGAGAAAATTTTGTCCACGACGTTGGCCGGCATACGTAATGGTAATGGTTAGATTCGAATTATTTAAGTCCTTATAAAATATAATATATGAATAAAATATTTATTGAAATATATTTATATTAAGCTGTCCGATCCGCCAGGTAGTAGGCATAGTATAGATTATGAATCGGTATCAATCAGTGGTTGGCACGACCCTATCCCGCGGGATCACACACGCGCAAAAGAACAGAAGAATCAGTGCAGTCAAATTGTAATGGTGTGTATGGATTAAACGTTTTTTTTTTAAATTTAAGTTGCTAGTTTTTAAGTCAAAGCTATTCTTTTTGCCCCATTACAGAATATTTTAGCTATCTTTTTTCTCATATCTAGCCATAGAAAACGATCATTTTTCACTCATACAATTTCAAAGTAAATATATTGGTGCGGACCACTGGTATATATCTATTTGCTTATATAGACGGTGAGATGGTGACGGCTAGATCGTCTCATAAGTTGATGGTTCCCTTCTTTCTAAATTCTTTTGCGATTCCTGACATGATCTCCACATTTTCCCGAAAACGATCTTATATTAGCATTCAGACAGTTATGAAATATAGTATTTGTATTTTATTGTTACCACCTATTTCCGTTTACACAAATGAAATCCATTGTACAATAAGTTTGTGACCTAGAATATTTAAAAGGAATCTTTTGACCACTTTTCAGAGGATTTAAAAAATCCTGTAACATACCAAAATGAGTATAAGATCAACAAAGTCACGCCTGCTTATGCTTGCATTTTAGTTAAAGTGCATTTAGATGCTTCTTATATGCAAAATAATGCTGCCCTTAAGGATTGGCCCTATCTAATGCGAAGACATTGCAGGCAGTAGGACACAATGTCCGGCTGTCCATCACCATCGTTGATTGACGCTGATGTGTTTGCCAAATTTAATTGTAAGTGTGGATGAGCACGACTCGTTCCGCCAGCCACCCACCAAGCACCCACCGCTACGCAGAGGTTGTTTATTGGCTGACAAGTGCTGCACATCCGGGCTGCGTTTGCGGAAATGAGCAAATGACTAATGACTGACCAGAGCGAGGTACCCGGAGCGACGATGACCCATGCCCCTTGTCGCCTGCCGCTTGCCACTTCAGTTGGTCGCTCTTTTTTCTGCTATTCTTGTTTACTGTGCGCTTCAATTAAAGCATCTTGCAGGAAATTGAACTTTTAGTCAAGTGGGTTGGGTGCTGACTGGTGGATGGTGGGCGGTGGGCGGTGGTCGGTGGTCTTTGAGATGGAATACGGCTGGGGTCAAAGACGGCAGTCTCATCAATCGGTTACGTACTTGACTTGTGGGTGGCTCGTGAGTCGACGGAAGCTGTTCAAGGCTTAAAAAGAGTATCCGTATCCAGTTGTTGCATGTGCTTGGGTTACTTTTCTTTGGTCGGCTCTGCTTACTTTAGCAGCTACTCAAGTTTGATTAGCACTTCACTATAGGCTTCACTTTGGCAAACACCGCCAGATTGCCTCGATTCCACTCGCACTGAAATTCCTGCTATTTCCGCAATTTCTAGGCTCTTAGGGCCATCCATTTGTTGTTGTCACCATTTCATGCTTTCCGCTGGCCGGCTATGTACGAGATATCGCCGCTATCCGGCCGCGCACCTCCAGCGACATCAGCACTATAATCCACTTTCCTCCGCTTCACAAGACGCTGCTCACGCGCCGAATATCAAACGGGCACTGGCACATCCGTGCCACATTATGCGCATTTTATGGCACGGCTACGACCTCGAGGCCGCTTCGTTTTTAGATCACGCGAAGAGCCGCAGGCCGACGGCTCCCGAGCAACATGCAATACGGAAATTGTTGTCCTAGGCGCAACAGACGCGCCACGAAGCCGGACGTAAGTTCGTGTCGGAGCAGTAATCGAGCAAGAGAGCCGGAGAGCACGAGAGCTGATGTCCCCACTTAGAGCATCTAAGGGCCGGAGAATCTGAGCAGGCGCCCTATCCAAGCCATTCAGTTTTAAGCTGGCAATGCCGACCTACCAGGCGGAGTGTTCAAAGAAATTCGAGACCGAGACTGGACAGTGATTTGATGTCTCCACGGACGAAGATGGATGAATGAGGGCGGTGGAAACAGGGAGGAATTGGAGGTTGGAGATGGAGCTTACCGATTCAAGTTCAGGTCGCCCTTTGACCGCAGAATACCGGCTGCCAGCTAATAAACTGAGCAGCAACCAAAAATGTTCTTCGAATTTATTGTTCAACATTCTTCTCCTCGCCCTAGGAAGGTACGGCCTCTAACCCAAACTAAGACTGATAAATGGCAAGGCACACTGGCAATTTGCAACTTCCTACCCAGCAAACAATATGAGCGATTTCTGATCATTTTCGGAGGCTTTTTTATGAGCATTTTCAGTCCTTATGAGCCCAAAAAAAGTGTCAGAAAAAAACTTTTTTTTTTTTAAAACGGTCACACTTTATGTGGGTTATTTCTGAGTCCTGTCTGACTCTTTTCTGACACGTATATAATACTGGAAACCCTCAGAAAAGGAACATTCCAGCAACCAATATGAGCGCAATCGGAAAATTTACGGATGCTTTTCTTATAAAAATTCACGGTCGTTATGACAACAAAAAAGAGACTGAAAAGAGCGTTTTTTCTATGAAAACGATAGCACTTTATGTGGACTACTATATTTCGGAGTCCAATCTGACTCTTTCTTCGTTTTCCCGTTCATGTTGCCGTTCAAGTCATGGTGGTCACGGCAATCAAGCTGACCAATGCCGGATACGCTGTCATGGCTTGCTCATCCTCGATCGTGTTAGTCTTCTCCACAGCCTTATCTTTTGGTTGTGCCTCAACCTTCAACCTTCTCCCCTCCGCGTTGGGCTTCTTTTTAGGCCCTGGAGCACCTTTCTAGAATATACCATTGCCACATTTTTAAAGAATTGTGCAGGTTACACAATTTTTTCCTTTTTGGTTTTCCGAATAGACGTCAATCTTGTGTCTGAAGTAAATCGAAAAGTGTCCGAAAACGCTCATATTGCTTAATAAAATGTTCCTTTTCTGAGGGTTTACAGTGAGTCAGAAAAGAGTCAGATTGGACTCCGAAATAGACCATATAAAGTGTGACCGTTTTCATAGAAAAAAAGCTAAGAATATGTAAAAAACGCTCATATTGCTTTCTGACTACTTAGTTTAATTCAGAATATATGAGCCTTTTATGAGCCCTGGTTGAAATAAGCACAAAATATGATCCGGAAACGCTGTTAAACACTTTTCAGACACATATTTATGAGCACTCCTAAAATTGTTTGCTGGGTAGCAGCTTCTAGCTAACCCCAAAAGTTTTATATGCCCCATCTTGTTGCGGCCCATCCAGACCAGGTCCGTTCTGTTTTTAATATACAATATTAGCCGGTAGTGATGTTTCAATTAATTTTTAAGGTGCACCCCATTTCACCCAAAAACTCTCGTCACTATTAGATAGAGATGGTTAAAGATATAGATTGGGGCTGCGAGATGCAAAGAGGGCGGAAAGAGCCAGAACCGCATGCTAAGATATGATGGCGAATGCCAAGCGGATGAATAAATGGCTTGGATGCAAAGTTTAAATTTTTCATAGCTGGGTGGCTCGGTTCGGTAGGGCTGCGTTGGATAAGGGTTGTCTACTGGGGCTTGGGGTTTCCTTTCTTCCTTCTTGTGTTCTGCATTGGTCAAGCTGTGGTACATTAGACATTAAGCAGAAAGGTAGCAGTACGATGGTCGAAGAGGGTGAGTGTCAGAGTAAAATATAGTTGCTGTTCCTTTGCCGAAACTGTGTACTATTATGATAGTTTTGTCTAAAGTTTGACTTTAAATAAATGGCATTAGAACAAGAAATGATGCACGTTTATAAGCTTTCTGTTCACAAAGATTAACTCCATTCATACAGAATACATACCTACATACATCCTGAATTGGTTTTTTGTTATGGTAATAGATGAAAAATATTAATAGGAATCCAATTTATATTTAAAGCAAACTTACTTTAAAGATTGTTTACTTGCGTCTGCACTTATCGTTTTTTAATTTCTGCTTCATTGAAGCTCTTCCCGTCAAAAACATAGCCCTCAAGTCGTATAGACAGTCTAAGGCTATGCTGACCCGAGGAGCATGCCAACTTGTAGGTCAATCGAATATGTGGTGTACGTGGCACATTTAAGTCATTGGCTTATCAACAACTATGAGGTATAACTGCATATTTCAAGCCCTCAATTCTTACTGTTCGCTTAGACCAATTCATGACTTATATATATGATATTGTTTCTGAAAATAAGCGTGACCAGTTCAGTTATTAATTTACCGTTTATTTTCTACATATGTACGCTTAAATCTGTAGAGTGGAAAATCTATGGACCATAGTCTTGGCCAAAATATATCTTGACGGTTGACTTCATTGATTTACACCGCCTAGAACGCTTTGGGTAGTCCGACTTTATGCAGTATCCATCTTTTGTTTGACGAAAGCCTTTAAATAAGTTTTCAACATTGCACATATATCTTCAATCCAATAAAAATCCAACTTACGTGGCTTTCTGTATTCTTTACGTAAGCATTCCTCTATTTCAAGAAGACAAGGGCTTTCTGCTTGAAAATAACATTGTCCATCAAAGGAACACGAAACATCGAATTCTGTTGAGCAATCTTTAATGCATTTTATGCCATTTTCATAAGATACAACGAGAGAAGCTGTCCAGGAATTAGTAACTTTCGGTAGTTCGGTAGTACGTTCATATTTTTATCTGTTACCATAAAGAAGAACGAGAAATAGCACCATGTTCCTTGACTAAGATGTTGCTTTCAACTGGAAAATATTTCATCGATATGGTATATTAAGATTAATGAATTGACTGCGCCTGTTTTGGCCTGTTTTTCCGAAGCTAACTTCGGAAGCCGAAGTGTACCTACCCTTGCAGTTGGCATTTAAGCGGAACCGTTTCTATGACACATATGAAACATTTATATAGAAAAACAATTTTGATAAAAGCATTAATGGGGGTAAAATAAACCAAATGTATACAAAAACACAGTGGCTTTGCTAATTTTTCCAGACTGTCATGCAAATTTACCGATCACTTGAGTTATATGCGTATGCGAGTTATGATCGATTAGCATCCCTGCAGTTCCTGTCATCAACGATTAATTAAGAAGTCATCAAAAAACTTCGATGTTGTTGATGAATCATCGATGAAATTCCATACAAAGATGAAACGTTGATGACATCCGGCCCATTGATGACAACTGGTATGCAGGGATATTATTTTCTTATTCGTTTTTTAACCGTTCCTGTGACAGATATAGGTGCACGATCCACCCAGTTCCGACACACACATATAAATATTTGGTAGTCCTGTAATAGAAGGAAGACAATCGCAAAGCTTTATTCAGATTGCTCAAAAACTGAAAGACTACTTTTCGTAGTAACGGATAGACAGGTGAACAGTCCGAATGACGGACTCGGCTAAATCGCCTCGAATGTTGATGCTGATCAAGAATATAGGGTCGGAAATGACTCATTCACAGCGTTGCACACTTCTGACTAAAATTATTATATTTATACCCGGTACCCATAGGGTACAAGGGTATTATAAGTTAGTGCCAACCGAGAAATGTATGTAACAGGCAGAAGGAGAAATCTCCGACCCTATAAAGTATATATATTCTTGATCAGTATCACCAGCCGAGTCGATTTAGCCATGTCCGTCTGTCCGTCTGTCCGTCCGTGTGAAACAACAGATCTCAGAGACTATAAGAGCTAGAGTTACCAAATTTGGTGACAACATTGGAATCTGTTGCACGCAGATCAAGTTTGTTTTAAAATTTGGCCACGCCCACTTCCGCCCTCAAAAATTATACAAAACGTTTAATAAGCTATACTCGTTTTTTCGGGAAAAAGTTAATAAATACAAAAAATGAATAAAATACAGCGGACGTTTCCTGAAAACTTCAATAAAATCGGATGATAAACATGGGAGATACTAGCAATAAGGTTCGAATTTTAACACACCGCCCTAAGGCACTGCTGTTGCAAGCTGTAGCCGACAGGTGGCGCATTCGAGCCTTGGCCGTGCAATATAATGGCGCCAATGTATGTATGTACAATGTATGTATGTTCAATTTTAATTTGCCTTTTAGTGTGAAGCGCAAACGTTTAGGTACCGGGTATCTCACAGTCGAGCACAGTCGACTGTAGCTTTCTTACTTGTTTTTCTTTAATTCTCTACTTTTGTGTATTAAAAAGTGGTACACAAAATCGATTCTCTAATATTTCGTAAAAAACAATCGCTTTTCGCTCATATGCATGCACGAAGTAGTGGGGTAGTTAGTTCAGGCATGGTCAATTGGCACCTCCAGTACTATATGGTATAAAGGCTGTAAAAGAGTATTTAAGCTTTTCTTTCTAGCTAAAATGTTCATTCAATGCATACAAAGATGGAGCTAATCCAAGGAAAAAATCTGCGAATGTCTTTCTTGGCGCTCAATTTTAAGCCCGCTACAGTGCGCTATACATTTAACTAACAATTTTCAGTCAATTGTGTTAAGGAATTCCCCATTTCGATTCAATAGCCCGGACCTCCTCGTCCTCTCCCATCTTGTTCTTGTTGTGGCTTAATGGATTTGCAGTTTGCAGTTCCTTACCAATTCGATGTTATTTTCGCCTTTTTACGTTTCCTTCTGCGCGTTTGCCCTTTTCGTGTTGGAGTTAAATTTTCACAATCTTCTTTTCATTATTTTGTATTACAATTGTACTTTTTTGCTTTTTTTGTGGTTCCAGTCTTGTAGTATTTTTTGTATGTTTGTAATTGCTTGCCATTGTTGGTGCTTCAGCAGCGATTGCAGGGAAAAGTTTTCCCAAAGGAACTCGCAATTGTTGAGCATTGTGCAACTAAAATAAACTCTTTAACTATTCCCGGACGGGGGACCCTGCCGATACCCGCCGATCCTGTGCAGTTATCAATCGAAGAGAAATCAAGAAAAGTTTCCAATGCTGGGATGAGGGCGAATCTGTGCCTTCAAATTAACTCGTACCCAACACGATTCTAATTTCATTTTCACTACATGTGTGGCACATAAAAAACTAATTCAAAGCGCTCAATATAATTTATATCCTATCAGGACAACAAACAAAGAAAGAGAGGAAAGAGGAAAAAAAAAACGGACGAAAGGAAGCGCTAGGGGACCTGGGACCAGAACCAACGAGGCTCAATCGCACACAGCAATCAGCCCAAAAAGGCAAAAGAAATTTTTTTTGTAATTTTTATGACCCCAAAAGACGCATCAATTCCGAAGGGCAGATCTCCGAACAAAGGACCCCAATACACACCCAATTCAAAGGCGGCCAAAGCAAACTTGTTTAAAGATGTAAGATGCAATAAAATAAAATAATAAAAATACAACTTTCTAACCCATCCACCTACTCGCCCAACCACTCAACCCCGATTTGTTTGCTTGGAAAAGGCAGGTTGCTTCTTTTTCTCCGCCTATAAACTGTTCCCAGCTATCTAAAGTGTTAAATCACCTGATGCCGTCAGCATGAAATTTACGAACATAAATCTTTTGAGGGTAGCCCCAAGTCCGAGACTGAGAATGGGCCCACAAAAACATAAACCAAACATAAGCAGGACCCTGTACCCAGGCTTTAAAAAGCCAGGAAACGCACAACTCAAAACGCTAGAAAAGCGAGGGTTGTAAGTATGAAACTATTTTAATCATAATTTATATATTGCAATATACTAATATTTTTATTTCAAAAATATTTTCTCCGAAAACTTTTTTCAAATCATATTACAAAAGAGTACAAATGTTTGAGGTTACGATTATACTGTGATAATATTTCATCGTAAAGAAACAAATTGCTTAGTCTCAGATATTATAATAATATTACTGTAAGTATACAAAATACATAACAATTAGGCCACTCTATATTCTAATTGGTCTCTTATTACATAAAGTACATTACATGAAGTCAGAAAAACGTTGATCGGCTGGTTGGTAATTGAATCTGCAGAGATTACAGAGGATACACGAGGACATTGCAGTGCCACAAACTCTTGGGGCGCTCCTCTGTCTATGAGTTGTTTAAAAAGGTTGCCCGGAAAGGCCGTTGACAGGCTACGGTACCAGACTCGAGGCAGCCATTTCTCCCCAATCGTCCACACCTTGCCCTATCTACAACGTGCGCAACTGCGTGGGGCCAGCGAACTCGAACTCCAAGTTAGTTTGTGTATATTTTATGGCTTTATAAAAACGCTTTGACCTGTCGAAGTTGAGCGGGGTCAGCGAAGAGATGCACGGGTCGGCATGCCTGGATTTTGGGACTATCATATGGGCATTGATTGATGCGGGTGATAGGGCTATGACGGGCGGGATTTAGTTAGGCTCGAATGGAAGAAAGCGCCTGGTGTTTGCAGGCGAAGGTGTTCAAATAGTTTCGCATTTGCTTGACACCTCAGCCAACTGAGCTTGGTTGCACAGTTCCTTTGTTTTCGCTGATGTCGCCGATGATGGTGGCCACCCGATTGCCACTCCTGCTTACGATGTTCTTAACGACAGGAGCGTAAAACTTTTAGCCCCTGCACCTGGCTACCTTGCCAGGATTAGCTAGGAGCACCGGGGTGGCCGCATCAGCGGTAACATCAGCAACTGGAAAACAAACAAATAGCGCCGTAAACTCAAGGAAAAAAAGACCAGAAACCAGCAAAGAAGAAAGCTTAGGCAAGCTTAAGCAAGCCGTGTTTCATGTACCCTTGTCGCTTGCAAGTTGGACCCGTGCTTTCTACAACAGCTCTAAAATGTAGTAATATGATTTTATATTTTTCAAACCGAAATAGTTACATTACATGGATATGTTGAAAAATAACCAATAGCAACTGCAGGAAAAGAATGCGTAACGTAGACAGAAAAACATGCAAACTGACTCTTGTGTAGTGAAGAATTTATAGAATCTATAGGAGCTTCCGCCTCTATGTTGCATGCTTCGGACAAAATGTGTAATACCCTGCAAAGGTATAATAACAGCAGTATCCGAAACAAAGAACAGGTAAGCGAAGCGCGTTTCAGCAGGTGGTGGATGGAAAGGGGACAAAATCACTGGAGAAATGGATGGCGAGATGCTTGGCAAACGGTTAATGTAATGAAAAGAGCATCGACAATAAAAACAGCAGTCTATGTGGGCAGCAACATAGTTTTTTCTGCCGAAGCTCGCGAATTGCTGCAAGTAGTTTTTACTTTCCTTCTATCAAACGCGTTTTAGAGCTTAACGATCGAAATGGGTTAAAAGGGCACTGCAGTGTCGCATGCCATACAAAAAAAAAATATCCTTTGTGCAGCTATAACAAGTAAGAAAGGTAAAATCGAGAGTGCTCGATTGTGGTACCTAACATATTGTGCTTTAATTAGAATGCAATTTGAGATAATACATACTAAATGAGACTACTTCGATACTTCTTAAAATAAATCGCCACTCAAATTAGCTCCTATGCATAGCCTAGGGGTCTCAGCGCTGGGCAATCTATTTATAGGATAGGATAGGATATAGGATCAAGATAGGTCTGAGTTCAAATCCCGCGAAATCCAAGGATATTTAAAATTTTTTTTTTCAGAATCTTATTAATTTTTTCCCTTTTTTTCAGTTGATACATTTTATATCAAGACTGTCAAACTTGTGTTATGAAAGTGAATTTTTGTCATTTCCTGCTCACCTTCGTTCTGTTCTGCGTCTTTGGCGCCATTTTTTTTTTTTTTTGTACAGTCGATTTCTTTTCTCTTTCTCACACACTTGCTTGTGCATCTGTATAACAATAAAAAAATCGTATTTTTATATCTGTGACAATCTCTGTCAATTACGTAATATACGGCATAGCCTAGAGGTCTCAACGCTGCACAGTGGGGTAACAGTAACCAAAATGGCGATCAAATCAACTAAGCGTATTAGAGGAGCCATTGTAATATTTTCTTAACGAGTTTAATTCAATTATAAAAAAAACATGGTTAACAAAAAAAAAATTTGTTTTTAATATTTAAACTTTTTTTTTTTTAATTTTTTTAATTATGTAAGATGTTAGATTACGCTATAGCGTAATAGTACAATTATAATTGTACTATCTTAGCCTTTAGTAGGTTAAGCCCATTTTTAATATACAAAATAAAATTTTTTAAAAATTGAAAAATAAAAAAATTTAATTTCATAATACATTTTTAAAGAAGATTTTAATCAAAATAAATTTACAGCTCCCAGCTTAACATATCACTGTGGACGGCAGTCCACGTAGTGACGATGAGCACCGAGACTGTGGTGCGCAAGGAGACTACTATATACAGCCGAAGAATTGAAAATCTACTACAATAGTCCGATCAGAACCATTTATATCTTGATCGAAAGGTATTGTAAACCTCTTTGAAACTGCATACTAAGATTTTTCAAAAACGGATTAGTTTGGGAGAAATGGGAGTGAAAGTGCGAAATTGAAAATTTTGAAAATTGGAGCTATTGGGGCCGGTGGAGCAAAAATCTCAACATTTTTAACGTTGTTGTGATCTAGCTTTAAATACGCGTCGAATGACACCTCGATCATCCTGATCCGATACTCCGTTCAAAAGATATTCAACAAACAAAATTTTAACTGCCTTTCCGAAATGAAAACGTTTGTCCTGTTGTTTGTCTGTTTGTCTGTCTGTGTGTCGATTTTTTTGTTTTAAAGTCCTGGAACTACTTTAATTTTGTTAAACAGCTCGAG
>VNKF01000716.1:0-10220 GCA_008044355.1 Drosophila lacteicornis
GGTATGGATCTTCGGGTTGTGTCAAGGGCGGGACCCTAACCAAACTGACTCTTGCCGGATCAGAGACAAAGCAAAGATCGAGCAAGCGATCTAAGGAATTTCGTACATTGTTGACTTGAGACTGTGAAATGTCAAACAAGCCATCAATAAAGTCATGCCGTGCTGTAGTCAAAAGAGTATTTGAAGAGTCATTTGTAGACCAAGTAGCCCCAGGAATGTTAAAATCACCTAGAACTACTAAATGGTCCCTATCCGAAAGTCTATTGAAGACCGCCTGAATAGCGGAAAGGTGGTTCCAATAAATAGGAAGTTCCGACATGGGGGGAATGTAGGAACATGTAATATAAGTAAAACTACCATTAAATGATAGCTTCACACAAAGGAATTCAACTTCGTTGCATTCCTCGAAAGTTAACATTTCAGACGTGAGGTTGGAGTCAACCGCAATGAGGACCCCGCCCCCTGGAAGGCCGATCAAGCCTGTACGTTGTGTACACAGCTGGAAAAACTTCAGAGCTTAGAATCTTTTTCTTAGCTTCGTACTCCTTAACAACAATGTGCTTTGGCCAGAAGTTCTCTGAGCACATTGTCTTAAAAAGTTCGTCAGGGACATTTATTTTGAAAGATGAAATATCCCTAGCATAAGAAATACCCTGGGGAGTTTTCTGAATGGGGTTCTGTGGGGTCATTAATTGTGACCCCTCAGCGGACTCAATGGATATAAATGGAGGAGCTGTCCCTCCCGCGGCACATTCGGAGGCCGAATCTTTTATCGCCCCCGATCTTAATATCATTGGAGTTAGATATATTGGAGTCGGGGGCTGTGCCGAGGGAGTGAGCGGTTGAGAACCCGCCGCGAGTTGTTGGGATCCGCCCAAATGCGGTGTGCCAACCGTGGTTTTTTTGCGCTTGGGGAACTCATTTAATAGCTTAAGGCCATTAAACTGGGAGTCTAGCGCAAGGAGCACCTCGTTAGTTTTACGAAAACTAACCAGTAGCTCCCTAAAACCATTTTTGGTTTGCCGCATAAAAGACCTCATCTCCTTTTCAACCTCGCGACAAGTTTCACAGCAGTAGCGCAATCCACTGTTTTTAATAATTTCAGCCGCCCGGCTTGTGCGATTTAGGCACTTGGCGTGCACAACATTATCATACAGCCAGCAGCCAATATTAGGGTCATCATTTGAAATTACCTTCTTGCAGGTTTTAAGCGAGCAATAGAGCGAGAGTTAAGGTTACAAGCTGTAATATCAGCGTAACGGATAAAGCACAAAGAGGAATGCAAAAATTAAGATAAGCAATTGCTGCACAAAACTAATTTGCAATTAATATAATTATTAATACACAAAAACAGCTGCATGCACACGCGAAGTGAAACGGTGAATTATTATTTAACACAAGATAGAAGTTTAAAAAGAAACCCGGTGGTTTACAGCAAAGAATTTACACAGGCGCAGAACAAAAACACGACCGTTCACTTTGAAAGAGAAACGCAATTCATTCGAATACATACATATTTGCAAAACATTTCACTGCTGCCACTGATTTGAATTTGTAAACAAATATGAAATGTATGCTGAAACATTAAGAAATATATTATAACATATAACATTCTTATTTTTACCATTAACCCAATAGTGAATATGCCCATATTGTTAGGCTACCTAGAATGAAAAGTAGCAAAAGACCAAATATTCTTGCTGGGCCGCAATGAAATGAACGAATACATATAAAGAAGAATTCAAGCGCATAGCAACCTTCTTCAAGAAGAGCGACTCTGCGACTGAACGAGCGAACTCTCGCAATCAGTGTGCGGCTTAAGAATATGAGAGCGGGCCGCGAGAGAGCGACGGGGCCCGCCGCTATCAGGCCTGGGGCCTGTCGCTAAGAAATTTTTGTGTCCATTTTCGTTGTATGAAATGAGTAGTCTATATGTTGTATGGTTAGTGAAATTGCTGAGACAGAACAATTTTATTGATTTTTGTTTTTATTTTTTAATAACCGGTACCCATTGGGAACAAGGGTATTATAAGTTTGTGCCAACCGAGAATGTATGTAACAGGCAGAAGGAGGCATCTCCGACCCCATAAAGTATATATATTCTTGATCAGCATCACCAGCCGAGTCGATTTAGCCATGTCCGTCTGTCCGTCTGTCCGTCCGTGNGTCCGTCTGTCCGTCCGTGTGAAACAACAGATCTCAGAGACTATAAGAGCTAGAGTTACCAAATTTGGTGTCAACATTGGAATCTGTTGCACGCAGATCAAGTTTGTTTTAAAATTTTGCCACGCCCATTTGCGCCCTGAAAAATCATAAATAACGTAAATAAGCTATACTCGTTATTTTCGGGTTAAAGTTAGTAGATACAATAAATAAGTAAAATAATGACATAATGAAGAAATTACAAAAAGTAACATAATTCATTTTTTACGCCGATCGAGCGGGTTTTTATGTGTTCCTATAAAATGTATGTATGTATATTTAAGTATGACATTAAATTGTTTAGATCGGGAGCTAATTCGAGAGGCGATTTATTTTTAGAAGTATTGAAGTAGACTATTATAATGAATGTACAATTTTAAATTGCCTTTTAGTGTGAAGCGCAAACATTTAGGTACCGGGTATCTCACAGTCGAGTACAGTCGAGTTTAGCTTTCTTACTTGTTATACCCGGTACCCATAGGGTACAAGGGTATTATAAGTTTGTGCCAACCGAGAATATATGTAACAGGCAGAAGGAGGCATCTTCGACCCCATAAAGTATATATATTCTTGATCAGTATCACCAGCCGAGTCGATTTAGCCATGTCCGTCAGCCCGTCTGTCCGTCCGTGTGAAACAACAGATCTCAGAGACCATAAGAGCTAGAGTTACCAAATTTGGTGACAACATTGGAATCTGTTGCACGCAGATCGAGTTTGTTTTAAAATTTGGCCACGCTCACTTCCGCCCTCAAAAATCATTTAAACGTTAAATAAGCTATACTCGTTTTTTTCCGGTAAAAGTTAATAAATACAAAAAATGAATGAAATAGAGCGGACGTTTCCTGAAAATTTCAGTAAAATTGGATGATAAATATGGGAGATATTAGCAAAAAGGTTCGAATTTTAAAACCCCCCCTAAGGCGCTGCTGAGTAGCCTGTAGCCGTCTAGGTCGTGGGTTCAAGCCCCGATCTCGTCAAAACTTTTTATTGTTTTTTTCTCTGTTTTTTTTGCATTTCTTCCTTTTTCCTTTGTTATTATACCCGGAGAACAACTAGAAAAACATTTTTGAATAAAAATACATAACAGAAAATATTTTGGTTTTGTGTGGGATTGAGCACGTTTCAATTTTGCAAAATGTAGATGCACCGGCTGCTTAGACAACCGGCCCATTACATATGTTACATTTGAAGCGCCATTTTCATACTAAGTATGCTTCGACAACTATTAACCTAATTTTGGCAGAACTGAAATAAAATTACCACATATAATAGCTTCTACATTTTCTTAATGAAAATATGCTTTTTATTGTCATAGAAAAGTGTGTATGAAAGAGAAAAGAGATCGACTATTGACCAAAAAAATTGCGCCAAACTACAGAAAAGAACGAGCGTGACCAAGAAATGAAAAAAAATAAAAAAAATGCACTTTCATAACTCTACTTTGCCGAACTGGTATAGAATGTATTAATTGAATAACTGCTCTTTATTCTCTTTAGATGTGACAATCTTAGAGGTGACAAAAAATGAATAAGAATCTGAAATAAAAATGTTAAAAAATTCTTTGGCATGAGCGGGATTAGAACTCAGAACTTCTTGCATAATAAAACGATGCCCCATCGCTTAGACGCCTCGGCTATGCTCCCCATTGCGCAATAGACAGCGATTGATACTTCTAATAGCCTCCAGACTTTTTCAATCAGAAGGCGGTTTGTTTATTGTAACAGAGACGCACAAAACAAGTGTGTGTGAAAGAGAAAAAAGATCGACTCTTGACCAAAAATAAAATGTTTAGGTCGAGAGCTAATTCGAGAGGCGATTTATTTTAAGAAGTATCGAAGTAGACTATTATAATGTATGTACAATTTTAAATTGCCTTTTAGTGTGAAGTGCGAGTTTAGGTACCGGGTATCTCACAGTCGAGCACAGTCGAGTGTAGCTTTCTTACTTGTATTTGTAATTTATTTGTAATTTTGTTTTATTCTTATTTTATCTTTATTTTCGTTTACTAATTTCATTTAATCTATTTTAAGTATTAATTTTTTTTTAATTTAAACTGAGTTGCGCACCTAGTAGACTTGAAGTTATGTGGGAGGTTGTTCCAGAGGCGGATAGCATTGGTAAATAATTCCCTGCTTGAAATTAGATATTTAAGTCTTGGGCATACGAAATGATTAGTCCTTGTGGATTTTGCAGAGCTGAGCTTATTGTAGAGATACGGTGGTTGGCGAGTTGTCACAATATTATGGAAATACATAAGAGTTCTATAATCTATCCACGAGGTCAAGCTTAAGTAAATAAGCGTTATGATTTAATAAAAAGCAAAGGTCTAAAAATCGTCTTTGAAATGCGGGAAAAATACACGTATGGTATTATTTTTCAGGGAAATTAAAAATAGAACAAATTTTTTTTCCAGATTTTTTAAATAAATGTCAATTTTAACTCTAAGAAGTGATTTAAAAAATAAAAATGAAATATAATAATTATATTTTCATTTTTTATTTAAAAATCAAAAATAACTTTTATTTTTAATTTGTATTATAAAAATCAAACAATAAGAGTTATTTTTTGATTTTTATTATATAAAAATCAAATTTAAAAATTAAATGGGAATATCTCGTTAACGGAAGATCCAACAGAATATATGGAATATATATAATATATATTTACATGAGTCGTTCCTCGCCCTAATAAAAATCAGGAGAATATTTATTTACTGGTTATTCTTTATTAGACTGCTGGAAGAAGACTGACTGTATGTTACAGAATTGGTTAGCATGAAACCTCTTTATTATATAAAAATCAAATTTAAAAACTAAATGGGAATATCTCGTTAACGGAAGATCCAACAGAATATATCGAATATATATAATATATATTTACATGAGTCGTTCCTCGCCCGAATAAAAATCAGGAGATTTTTTATTTACTGGTTATTCTTTATTAGACTGCTGGAAGAAGACTGACTGTATGTTACAGAATTGGTTAGCATGAAACCTCGGATTGCGTCTTAGAATTTACAGTTAGTGCATTAGGTGACGCAATCGCTTGTGGATGATGTGATCGTCACTTTTTTGTTTATGTTTACATATCTCGGTCTTATTAGATTTTGCGAACATATTGGATTTTCGACTTTTTATGGAATTACTTCATTGTTGACTTTTGGACTTAATCAATTTTCTTTATTTGTTTTCATTGCGGGATCTCAAGCTTCTGTAACGTTTTTTAATCAAAGCCGAAATTGGCGATTCTGTTTGTTTGTGAACGGTTATGTTCTTTAAGCTGGTGAACGTTGAGGAGTCGCAGTGCAGATACGTCACTCCCCCATCACTTAGACAAAATCATATGGTTATTTATGTGATTTTGGGGTATAGTTTTGGTATTTCTTCTAACTCTTGTGAGTTTTGTAACTCTTGTGTTTCGATTGTTGGATCGTCACCTTTTGTGTTATTGTATTTAATAAGTATTCTTTTAAATATTTCTTTAAATTTTTAAAGTAGGTACAGTGATCTACTTAATATTAAGAGACCCAGTATTACAATTACAATTATTTTGTAAATCTGGTTTTCTTAAAGTGTTCAAAAAGTATTTCTTTTGCTCCTATGTATGATATTGGGTCTAATTTGGTGACATTATTTCTTGTGTATATGGTTTGTGTGTAGTCAGAATTATAATTGCTTATGGATAAATCGTTAATTGCAATTGAGCAATTGAGTATTTTGATCATATTGTTTCCTTCAATTACAATTTCATTTTTAATACAATTTTGATTTAGTATAGTTTTTGACAAATTCCATGTAACTATGATATTTGGGTAGTTAAGAGCGTTTTTGTGTACCTGCAACCAGTATCTGTTTGATAAACAATACCTAATAGACATGTGTTGGTAACAGGTTTTCTTGTTTCTTTGTTATACAGACTGTTTCTGTATACGTAATATTTGTTTTGGGTGTTATCTTGTAATATTTTATTATCTTCATCTGGATAAGGTAATATTTCGTATACGGGAAGTTTCTTTATTTCTCTGGGTATGTGGGATATAATTAAAATTTCGTTTGAATCTGACCTAAGCCAAGTTGACAATTTTTAATTAAGTAAGGTGTTCGTCAAGAGACGTAGAGAAAACAATAATATCGACCAAGTATACAAGGCAATGCTTGTTTATTAATTCACGAAGGACATTGTTCATGCATCGCTGAAAAGTTGCTGGTGCATTTTTTAATCCAAATGTACTCGTAGTGTCCGTATTTTGTGGAAAACGCTGTTTTGTTTATGGAATTTTGGTCCATTTCGATCTGGTGGAAACCTTTAGCCAAATCAATGATGGTAAAATATTGACACCGTCCTAGCTTGCCTAGTATTTCGTCCATATTGGGAATGGGAAATTTATCACTAATAGTGATCTCATTTAAGCCCCTATAGAGTACTACAAGCCTAAATTTTTGTTTACCTGAAGCATCTTGCTTTTTTGGTACTATCCACAATGGACTGCAATAAGGTGATTGGCTGTGCCTAGTTATTCCTTGCTTTAACATATCCTGTATTTGAGACTCAACTTCTTTTTCAAATGAAAAAGGATACCCATACGGTTTTTTATAAATTGGATTTTCATGATGAGTTTTAATTTCATGCTTAACAACATTTGTAAATGTCAAATTTTCACCATCACGATATTGAATGCATTTATATTGGTTAATTAATTTTATTTATTTAACTTTTTCTTCTTTATTTAAGTGTTCTAAACGATAATAATAATAAAAAACATTAGTTTGAAAAATCCAACACAAATAAATGATTTGAGGCATTGCTAAAATCAAAAAATTATACTGATGAAAAAAATGATGCCGTTCAAAATAAATTAGCAGAGGGAAAGCTAATTTATGGATGGATTTATTCAGTAGTCGATTGAAATTTAGTTCATTATATTTTTTCCGTGCCTTTAATTTGCACTTAGGTTCTTTTGAGGATCTCTTAGTTGCACTTCCGAGCTAGTCGATTAAATTGCTTACTTGTGGGCAATTCCACCCGCTGATCATGATATCCTAGTAGTTTAGAAATATCCTTTTAATTGATCAGTAAGCTCCCGACTTCGTTATTTTTTGCAAGGATATTATTCAAAGAGATCCTGCCGACTGCGCCATTTACATAAGTCGTTCCTCGCCCGAATAAAAATCAGGAGATTTTTTATTTACTGGTTATTCTTTATTAGAATGCTGGAAAAAGACTGACTGAATGTTACAGAATTTGTTAGCATGAAACCTCGGTTTGCGTCTTAGAATTTACAGTTAGTGCATTAGGTGACGCAATCGCATGTGGATGATGTGATCGTCACTTTTTTGTTTATGTTTACATATCTCGGTCTTATTAGATTTTGCGAACATATTGGATTTTCGACTTTTTATGGAATTACTTCATTTTTTGACGTTCGGACTTAATCAATTTTCTTTATTTGTTTGTTTTGCGGGCTCTCAAGCTTCTGTAACGTTTTTTAATCAATGCCGAAATTGGCTATTCTGTTTGTTTGTGAACGGTTTCGTTCTTTGAACTGGTGAACGTTGAGAAGTCGCAGTGCAGATACGTCACTATATATATAATCGTGCCTCCATATACACTACCTACCATACGAACAAAATATTAGCTTTCAAAAATACACTATCAGGCAGGCTCCGGTTTTTACTTTCACAAGATTCTCTCGTTTTCGTTTTCGAAAACGAGAATTGGTGCTCCCGTTTTCATTTTCACAAGACTTTTTCGTTTTCAAAAACGGGCAAGTTTTTTTTTGGCGAAATGAAAAGTAAATGCCTTTTTCTACATCAAATCGGTTCTTAATTGCAAAAGGAAAAAAATAGTTGACTCCTTGGTCTATTGATGTTCATCTCACACCATCAGTAGATCAATCTAATTCGTATTTACCTTTTAAATAATTCTTTTCTGACCCCACCTTGATTTCATAAATAAAATATTTGCCGACGCGTCGGCAACAACAACTTTCGATTTGCTAAGGGGTCGGTAAATCTTTTGCCAAAAGTTATCGTCAATGCTGCCGTACTTGTAGTGGAACAAAACAACCACTTAAAAATACTTATATAATGAAAACGAAGAAAAAAATATTTAAAAAGAATAGTTAAATATGCTTTTTATAAATAAATATGATTAATTTCGTTTCTTAAATGGTAAAAGTGTAGTAAAAAAGTTGTTGAGAATAGTGGAATGAAAACTGCAAAAAAGGTGGCAGCCCCTTATTGTGGGAAACAGCTGATTTCTGATGGGGGCTTATTTGAACTTTTGAAAATGTAAGTAAGACAACTTTATTTGTGTATTTAAAACTAAATACAAAGCTATTGTTTTCAGGGGAAAGCATATGTCAACGCTCCAGGATGAAATCATGTTGGGTTTTATGAAAGACAAACCAGATATTGGCCGAGGGTTTGTCAAAGGAGATCGAGTGGCTGCAGAGGCGAAGTGGGCGGATCTTACCGGCGCGTGAAACGCTATTGGGCCTCCCATTAAAGATGCTGCAGGATGGAAGAAGGTATGACTATTAATTACTATGTATATTAAAGTAACCTAATATATCAAAGAAAAATAAACAAAAAACTTTCTCGTAATTTAAGCATCGTTGCAGGCAACGGATACGGCTTTTAAGCACTCCAATTGTCCGTTCGATAATGTTCCTGGCTCCTGTATGTATGTTTTCTAATGAAAAGTATGCTGATGCGTCCCAATCTCTACGCTCCTGTAGGGAGTTGTGACGAAACTCTCTAGTGCGTATCCGGAATCCGCCAAAACAAAATGCCCGTTTATAGTCCTGGAAAAATATTCCCTGACGTCGGAGTGGTTCCAAATAAAAGAACAATGGCAGGACCCAGGGTGAGTGGCATTAATGGCGATAATCTCCATATTATAGTTGCAAACGTAAGGAAATAAAAAGGTTTTTACATAACTTCATATTACAGATTTGGTCAATATACTTACCACCATGGCGTTCATGCTGTAATTACCCTTTCTATTAAAGAAAACAGAGGAATTGTTTACAGGCTTCTGAATTTTTATGTGAGTTCCATCCACCCAGGCGACTATTTTTGGCAGTTGATAGCTTCTAAAGAAGTATTCGGAAGATTTCTGCATTTGTTGCCTGGACATCTGGAGGGAAATAGCATCCTTACATAGAACCCTGTCCATCAACGGAATAAATATGTGCAGAATCTTTCCTAATGTGCTTCGCCCAATGTTTATATGATGGTCCTTGGCCACTGAAAACTGGTAACAGCCAGTGGCAAGGTATCGCAATACAGCAGCCAATTGCATTGAGTGTGACAGTGTGTCCTAAACATTGCTTCTGTGTACAATATTAATTCATTTGGATTTCCCTTAAGTTCTAATTTCTTACATATAACTAACTGTTTAAGCTCGATCTCATTACAAAATTTTCTTAGGTTACCTTGAAAATTAGTATTGTATAATCGCATTAATAGTTCCTCTACAGGGGTTTGCGTTTTGTACTCGTCGATTAGGGCTGCTCTAAGAGCTTGCCAGTTGTTGACTTGTAGAACTTGCCGAATCCTCTGAGCATCACCGGTGATTTGAAGTTCAATTGCTCCAAATATAACGCTTGTCTGTCGATCATTGGTTGTAGGATACAGACACAAAAGGTAGTTAACTCTTCTGACAAACGTTCCTAGGGTAGATGGATCTCCTTCAAACATTGGAATATTCCGGATCTGGGACAAAAGCTGATTTAAGTTTTGCTCCGTCAATGAGTTGGGTGCCACACCAATTTGTGGTTGCCCTTGAGCTGGTGGTTGTACATGAGCTGGTGGTTGTTGGGATATTTTATTGTGTTTAATTAAATTTCACTCAACTTAATCACTGACCGAATTGGATTTATTCAGTAGTCGATTGAAATTTGGTTCATTATATTTTTTCCGTGCCTTTAATTTGCACTTAGGTTCTTTTGAGGATCTCTTAGTTGCACTTCCGAGCTAGTCGATTAAATTGCTTACTTGTGGGCAATTCCAC
>VNKF01000719.1:0-33744 GCA_008044355.1 Drosophila lacteicornis
CGTGGCACTTATTATTTTATAAAATAAATTTGCACTTGTTTAATTCATATCACTAGTTTTGAGTCGAATATATATTTTTATTTTATATATATTTTTCTGATTTAGCGTCTTTTCGCTTATCTTGGAATACTCCACTTTATTTTATTTTTTTTTTTTGTCTTAAAATCATCCACTTTCTAGAGCTTTTTCCCGGAGCTCACGCGAAACACGTCCGCTCTCTACGGCTTGTCGACCACAAAATGAAAATGAAGCAGGAAAAGCTCTTGGGTTTAACTAGAAACTTGGCTAATGGCTTATTTATCTGGCAAATTACATGGATACATTGTTTTGGTTTAAAATTAATAATACATTTGATAAAGAGCTCAATGAAATGAAGTCATTTATTTTGTTTGAATTTTATATATGCATTTTAATTGGTTTTTCATTGTTGTGTTAATCTTTGTTTAATTTATAGCTTCTTGAATTGAGTTACTTAGCATAAATAATGAATTGGCATCCAGTTTTGTTTATTTATTGACGCCATTTAAATATTTATTTATGAAGATTAAAAGAGGTTCAACCATTGACAACAATATTTATAATACTTTGTATAGCTTCATGAAATTTAAGCATACATATTTAAGCTTCCACCAAAACGTAGCTTCTTAAATCCTCTTTCATATTCAATTAAAGGCACTTCTTTAAGGTACTTCTCTCTCACAAAGACGTCCCTAAAACTTGTTAAAGCCTGGCCAAGAAAATTAAATTTCCACTCCGAAAGGAAAAGAAACAAAATTTAACGCGTAATGAGAATGACACAAACACCAGAGGAGAAGGCTGCCACGCCCATATTCACAGCTCCGTTGTGTATCACATTACCAAAACAAAAAAAAAGAAAGCCATTCCCCGAGGACTATACCCCGCCGCCATCCATAAATTTGACATTTTCACATTAATTTAATGCAAAAAGAACACCAAAAAAGTTGGTAAAAGAAAACTGGCAGAGGTTGGGGTAAAGAAAAGGAATCCGCCGCCTTGACGTCCTTGCCAAGAGCTTGGGGCAAATTTAAATGCAGACGCCATTTTCTATTAGTCCTCACATTAAATTTGATGGCGCGCCTTCTTATACCAAAAAACAATATCCTGCGCCAGGACACAGCACAGCCACACCCTCACCATCTCGACGGAGCTCCCGAAAAAGTTTTGCGAGCCCAAAATAAAAGCAAGCGAACGAAACAGGAGCCGCTGCCGCTTCTTGCTTGCTCCATCCACCAAATGCTCCTTTGGCTGTCATCTTCGTCCTTTCTGCTGCTGACAGCGCCCAAAAGGGAAGGAACTAAGTCAGAGACGGCAAAGCAGAAAAGGAGAGTTTGGGTATTATAGTTCTGGCCAAAATAATAGGACACTAAATGTCACATGAAATGAGCTTTAATTGCAGAAAAGAGGAGTTTGGTTCCCATTGAATTTCCTCACCTGTTTAAAGCAATTTAATTTAAAGTTCTTTAAAGCTTTAATGGAGCATTTATGACATCATTGTAGTTGTATGTAACAGCCACCTTAATCTTTTAACAGTATGGAATAAGAGGCGAATTAGGTAGTTCTAAAAAAAATTATTATACAAGGTTGTTCCAATTGAAAATTAAAATTGAAAATAATTCAAAATCTTTTAAAAAAGTGTCAAGAAGATAAACGGAGAAGAAACACTTGTAGCTAAATATTTAATACAATTCTTAAATGATCATATATATTCTGCCGAAGATTCAACAATCTAAGAACATAGCTTAATTTTGATAGACGAATTACAGCTATTAAAGTGCTTGGACCCTAGTATTTTGACCCCAAATGTATAAATGGCAACGGACGAAGAGCCGCCCAACAACAAAATCCCTCTAAGGACTCTACTTTTTTTCAGCTGCTGCTCTGCAATTTGAAATATTTCGCCAGGCACCGCCCCAAAAAAGTTACTTGGGATGTAAGGGATGGGAATGTTGGAGCTGCGCCCCAAAATGATTATTTTTCATGCTTTCTCATTTCATTTTACTGCCTTAGCGCACAAACACACACAAATACACACACACACTCACTGAAAGTCGAAAACTTTCACAATAATGCTGCCTTGGGGGTTGCTGCCTCTGCTGCTGTCGCTGCCCGCTGCCAGCTGCCTGCTGCGCCGCCACCCAAAGGGGGACGGCATAAGAAGAAGCACAAGCCTCACGTGCGCTGCCAGCGATGGCAGCGAAGTCAGCAGCGGCATCAGCATTGTCTGCCCTTGATTTTATCGATTTTCACTCCCACCCGCCCGGCGTCCTTTGGCCTTTTTCGGCTGCTGGCAGCGACGTCAGCGCCACTCGAAAATCAGTGTTGCCAGCCTTAGAAAATAAGGAATTTATAGAGGGGTTAATAATTTGTTTAAAAATAAAATATATATAAATAAAATATTTACTATTTTGCGTACAAATTAATAATATTAATTTTACAATTTATTATGTAGAAAACGTTTTAAACAATTGTCTGTTACAATGTTGTATAAGCTTATAAGTTTAAAAATCCTTTAATTTAATTAAAAATAATTTTAAAAGAATTTTTGTTATAGGTATCTGAATAATGTTTAATTTATAGGGTAATTAATACCTTTCAGTAGTATCCCTATCTCTCTAGTCTCCCGTTGTGATTGATACTACCTTTAGTATCCTAGTACGAAGAACAAATTGGTTATGAATACATTTTTCATTTTAGATATTCTTAGATAATTAAATTATTATGGGAATGTTATTGGATTGTATTTTAAATTCGTATCTAACAAAGCTTAACTGCATATTTCAAAGTAGGTTAAGAATTAATAGAGTTGCGGCAACTTTTCAAATGTGACCAGATTTGGCTAAAAAATATCCAAATTAGCAGAGCATCCCACAGACAATCTCTCTTTCTTTCTCTTTCTTTTTCTCTAACTCTCACACTCAAACTAAGCTTTCTGTGTGTGGCTGTGTGTATATTCCCCGGCCGGCTCTTTCCCTCTCAGTCTCTCCCATTCTGCTACCCATCATATCTCGCCTGCTCTGTGTTTTCGTACATTATGTGCTTGGTTTTGTATTTTATGTGCTGACTGCCGCCTGTTTCGTTATTTATGGCATTTAACCCCACAGAGGGTCGAACCCAACATCGCCACCCACTGCCACCCACTAGCACACCCGGCCACTCACTGAAATTGCTTTATTCAACCCGATATACCATACATATATACACACAAACACACACTTTACATGCGGCGAGCGTACGCTTTAATCTTTTGCCGGCGAAAACCTTTTTGCAGCATTTAAATTCGCAAACGTTATCGACCATTTTTTGGTGCATTTAAGTTTTTCATTTTTCCCCCGTTTAAGTGACCAACGCCCTCGTTTCCATCGCTCTCTTTCTCTATCTCTGTCTTTCTCTTCGTTGAAATTGTTGTCGGAGGTCCGAAATGAAAATGGATTTTGCAATTAATTTTCAAATGCTTTGCCAGTTTTATTTTAGTGTATGTGTGTGCGTGTGTATAGTGTGTGTTTGTTTGGTTGTTTGTCTTTGCAAGTGCAGGTGCATTTTGTATTTGGTGTATTGTGTGTGTGTGTTTACAAGAGCTCTGACCAATTTAATTATACGTTTTGTGTGTTAAAGTTGGGCAATCAATTGGGAAATGGAATTGTTAAAGCGGAACAAGTGCTGGAATTCAATGCTACTCGGAGTGTCCAAAAATGTGAAGTTAAACCAATTATGTAATTAATTAAGAAACTTACATTTTTGGATTTATATTAAACATTAGGTTATAAATATCCTTAACTATAGCTTAACAATATTAAATTTGACTTCAAAATATGTTTCAAATTGTATCGAACTCACCATAAATTTTTGTATATAAATACCAGAATCAAAGATGAATGGGGATGATTTTCTTTTATTGAGTATGTTTATTCTTAATCGGAATCTATTTTTCTTTTCGTATTTTCAAACCGGATATAAATCCTCCACTGCTGCCAATAAATTATTAAAGAAAGCCACAAAAAGTCTGAGAGAAAATAAAGCCAACCCAAAGTCAACATCAATTTCCATATATTTGCCCTTTTTTCCTTTAAATAAAGATTTATATAAAGTCTAAAAAGGTTTTCGTGATGCTGGCAGAAACAAAAGGAGGAGTAGAAGGGGAACGTTTTTCTTATAATGTTCTTACATAAATGGGAGTGTGAGTTCAAGCCCAAAAGCCATAACAAAAATTGTATAATAGAAGACGCGAATATGAGATTCTAAAAGAATGATATATGAAGTGAGAGAGCTTGGTTTATTTTCTGTGTGGGTGGTATTCAGGGAGTGTTCCTTCTAAAAGGGGCAAGGCTCGGGTATTTTGGAATCGAGCAGGAATTGTGGTAGCGGAAGTGCGAGGTAAGGTGCGGTTTGATTAGTTTGTATATTGGTTAATCTTTAAGGCTGTTTTTATCGTTTAATTATGGAAAATAATTGTATCTGTTAATTTACAGTATTTCCCTTTATATTATATACGGAAAAATTCTAAAAAATACTGTACAAATTGACTTATCTGATATACTGATAAATACAGAAAAATACTATAATACAAGAAGAATACATTTCCCCTCTTATTGTAGGGCCCATTATAACTGTTTTTATCGTTTAATTATGGAAAATAATTGTATCTGTTAATTTACAGTAGTTCCCTTTATATTATATACGGAAAAATTAAAAAAATAATACTGTACAAATTTACTTATCTGAAATACTGATGAATACAGAAAAATACTATAATAAGTCAAGTATAACCAAGAAGAATACATTTCCCCTCTTATTGTAGGGCCCATTATAACCGCAAATAACTCACAAATCCCGGTTCTAGACCAATAATTTCTAAGCTGTCTCTGGTTTCTGGTCTGGTTTGCTTATCAGATCGTACCTAGCACCTCTTGTTTGCCATCCAAAACGAGTGTGTTGCCCCCTTTTGGGTAGATGAGCGTAAGACAAAGGCTAAAACAAAAACTGTCTACCGGTGAACCGGAGAACACGCCCAGTTTAGTCAAAAGGCTATTAACACCATTAAACGGTAAAGCGACGACGGGAATGAGGGAACGAGGGAACAAGGGTCTCCGGACAGACAGTTCTATAACTTAAGTTGGGTGTGGTTCAGGTTTCAACCTTACCGTTCCGTGGAAATCCTCGAAAGAGTGTAATAAAATGCGAGTCGCGTGCTAAGGCATCATAAATATAAAACTCACAGGAAGACGCAAGTTAACCCTTCGTAAAAACCGCCCCTGACCTCGCGGCCACCACCAATAAAATGCCAAGGTAAAGTTCTTAAAGAGTGCAAGGCACTTGAAGTGAAATGTAAACATGACAAACATGTCCTTAAACTTTTTACCCCCAATGTGTTTCTCCGTCTTATTTCCTGTCCCAATCCCAGCTCTCAGCTCAAGTCACCTCAACTCAACTCAACTCATTCATCTCTTTCCACGTCGACGTCGCGAGTCGCGACTTTGCCTGTGTGTTGACAAGCCCTTTTTTTACGCTCTTGCACTTTTATTTATGCGATAAAAATAAAGCGATAATAAATGTGGCGGGACACAAGCGAAAAGTTATTGCACTCACACCGTCTTTCCCTCTCTGTCTTTTGCAGCAACAGCTGTTTGACTTAAGAAAGTTGCTGAAGCAAAAGTTCAATTGCCTGAAAACCCGTTCCTCCGCGTCCCTCTCCTCCTTCGTGCCACTACCACTCACTGCAATGCATTTGCATTATTTATTAGCTGACTGTGACTGTGCCTCGCTTCCAATTTTGCATTTGCGTTGCGTAATATCCGCTGAGCAACTCTGGGCGCTCAAGGGAGAGACGGCGATAGTGTGAGAGCGAAGGAGGTAGGTGTAGGTCAGGTCTGGTTGAATAGAATTAATTATGAATAAGCTATAAGCTCTAAATCGATTTAATTGCTCACGATACTAAAAAGATACAGATACATACAAAAATATAGTGGCGGAGATGCAAAAAATATGGTTCCTTATTTTAAACATAATTCAACTACCCCTATAAACCCCAACCTGCAATTAAGTAATCAATTTTAATTGAAAAGACTCCACTTTTTGCCAGATGTTTAAATTTCCCTTCCGATTTGCATGTGAAGTACGTTTAAAATATGTTTCCCCCTTCTCTTATATAATGATACTTGATTGTATAATAATACCTGAATTATTGATTTAAAGATAATTGCGAGAAACAGATGGATGATTTAGTAGAGACCCCTTTCAAATAGACAAATACCATAAATTTCCCAACCGAGGATAGAGAGGGAGCTCAGTTCAATGGGTCTCCCTCTATCTATCACTAGGTTTTGGGATCTATAATTAGAGCGCAGAGTCGAGTTAATTACTTACTTTCCATTTGCACTTTTTGCTTATGTGCCAACAACTGTGTAACTTTTGCTATTTGCTTTTTCACAGCTGTTTTTTGCTTGTCTGTTTTAGTTTCCTTATTTTTTTTCTTATCCCCCAGCGTTAGAAACCACAAATTGTAGTAATCGATACCAGAGGGTTCACAGTGTACTTAACTATAAGATACATTTAATAGCGAGCAGCAAAAGCAATTTGCGTCAATTGTATGGAATTTTCACTGGATTCCTAGGAATCTAAGCCTCGTGATGTCGGTGGTGGTTTTTTGCCATTGATATTGTGCGGGTATATAATTTCCAATGCCTTATGTGAGTCAAAGGTAGTAAAACCCAGTGAATTGTGGGAAAGAAAGTTGGTTGAATGCGGATATAGAACTAAGGGAAAGGGATTTTATAATTTTGCTTAGTTGCAGTTAATATATAGATGAGTAATAGGTTATTTTAAAGGAGATTCCCCCATTTGGATTGGCTTTTTTTTCTTCTCGTTTTCTGAAAAATGCAATATTCAAGAAATACATTTCCGCTATTGATAATCTTTGCACCACTTATCAGTAATTACACAATCGATGATGATAAGGTTTGTATGGCAAACAAACAAAGTAATGCAGGCCAAAGAAATAACAGAAAAATTATATAAATAAGTGAAGCAAGTTGTATTGTAGCTGTTTCAAATGAGAACCTATCAATCCTTCTACATCATTAACATTCAATCCCTTGATACATTGTATTAATAATAATAATAATAATTTTTCCTAATACATAGTAGTCTAGAAATACCTTCAATCATCATTTCTATTTATATTATTTCATAAGCAGAAGCTCCTACGTCAACAACCGATTTGCGTATAATAAAAATCTGTGTCAAATAAACTTTGCATGTTTATGGCGAATTCTCTTTGCTTGGAAATGTTGTTATTGTATTCGCTTTTGTTGCTTTTATGTGTCATTTATAGCGGGTTGACCTGCTTTTGAAGGCGACGCGTGATTCACAAAATCGGTACCAAGTTCAGGTGGAATAAAAGAGCAACGAACGAGTGCACAAAAATAAAACAAAGCACGAGAACAACAACAACAACAACAAATTATATACATATATACAAAAATTGCGTACGAAATTGCAATAAAAATTGCATTTTTATATACCACCCCTCCGTCAGGTGGCGCCACTGCTTGATTGTGCGTGGAAAATGCGATAAAAATCGCTCACGAAATGTCTTTTGTAAAAAACCAGAAAAATTAAAAAAAAAAGTTGTTTGTTGTTTTTATTACGCCGCCGCATAACGGTAAATTGTAAGCGGCGATTACAACATACAACAACAACAACAACGAATACTCACCTGACAGGTGGTTAGCGTGCAAAAATAAAAAAGGAGATGGTACTATAGGAAACTAAAAATTCACCACCGGCCGCCTGCACTTTAATTGGAAAACATGCCAAGGCAAAAAAGTAAAATAGAAGCTACCAAAGCATAAAAAATAAATAAAATTGAGTGTGCGCCAGACAGGTTGTTGCTAAGCGTGTGTGTGTGTGTGTTTTGTGCAAAATAAAAAAGAGGCTCAAATGAGACTCTCCAACTCGAAATTATTAAATTGCAGACGACGCTCCATTAAAAAAAAAGAGTGGGGGTGAAAAGGGGGGTAAAAGGGGCGTAGGCAGCGGGGGGACGCAAGTCACGCACAAACGAAGCAGGCGAGGCAGCAAACATGGGGAAAAAGCGAACGAGGCGGGAGAGTGAGAAAAAGAAATAGGTAGAGAGAGAGCAGACAAAAAGCTAAATCGTCTGACTGAGTTGGCAGTTACAGTCCTACCTCTATAACTCTAACTAAAACTCCTTTTATTAAAGGTTAAAGAAAAAACCTGTTAGTATATTTAATATTTAATAAATTAGCTATTTATTGATAATTGATTTATATACTTAAATATTAATTTAGATATTTATTGAATTATATTTTAATTAGTTTAGATATTTATTGAACTAGATTCAGATATTGTTTGAGGAAACATTTAAAACATTGACAATCGTTCGAGATAAAGAGATCTTACTGTAATCCCTCGTTTGGTTATAAAATGAGTGAGTGAGCAGCGGAAGAAGAAGAGCAACCGTACAGGAGTGTGTCTCTGTGTGTGTTTGCGGTATGAGCGTGATATAAAGGTCGTTGGCCATGCGGCGACGCTGAAGTCGCGCGACAACAACAATGTAGGCAGGCGGAGAGCGAGACGGGACAAACAGGGCTAAAAAGAGATGGAGACAGAGAGAGAGAGAGAGAATACTGACGATGAGCAACACAAGGCGACTTATTTAGCCTAAGGGCATGAAATGTATTGCAGGTTTTTTCAGTCGTAGTCGCAGTTGTTGCTGTTGCTCTTGCTGTTGCTGTTGCTGTTGCTGGCTATGTATAGGTCGCTTCGGTTTTTGGTCGTCTGTAAAAAACACGTTCCCTGCACCAACAACCACAACATCTCCAGCAAACACAAAATAGACAAAAGCCAACACAGTCTGTGTCTGTGTGTGGGCGTGTTTGTCAGCCTTTTTAAGGCCATAATCAGAATGGAAATGAATAAGAGACCCCGTGCACTACTGTCAACCGAAAAGTTGAAGGGCCTTAAACATCCAGGGCGAAGCTATAAACGTTTAAAGCTCCGTACTCAGACACGCGAAAAGTGTTCCTAAGCATTGAGCCAAAACGAGAGGTCAATACTCACCCTTTCGCTCTATCGTACTGCTTAGAAACACTTTTTGTGTGTCTGAGTACTGAGCTTAACTGATAAAAATGGGCTTGGAATGCGATTATGCATTGCCAACCACAATAGTAACAGATGAGGATGGATTGCAGCTTCTGAAACATTTAAAGCTTAAAGCAGCGAGCTTACTAAGCTTAATAAATATGTTTTCAAATAACAACATGCAGAATATAGAAAAATATATACTGTTGATTAAAAGAACAGGGTTTAGTCAGTTATTTAGTCATGTTAGGTTATTATTTCAAAGACTTTTTAAGTTAAACTTTATAAATTTCATTTAATGCTAACCAAAGAAGTCTAATATCATCCCAGACATAAATTATTTTTCTCTTAACACCTTTTAAAGGTATTGTTTATTATAGATCAACATTTGTTAAATAGTCAGGTGATTTGCTCAACATAAACCTGTGGAAAGCCGTGCAAATTTAAGCTAATTAAAATACCGCTAATAAATCATAACGATTTTAAAGAACATGCAAGCTTGAATTGGACAAAAGAACGGCTTTGGGGACCTTGGAAAAGAATACGAAACAAGTTGTCAGGGCCACTTAAAGCACAGCACCGGTGATTACCTCATGCTAAATCTTCTAACAAGCCAGAGTTAATAACCAAATTCCGTTTAGGTTGCAAGTTCAAAGCTGAAATTAACTGAGGCTTAAGGCTGACAGGCAGCACGCACACTGGGATGGATGTTAATAGTTAATGGATGGCGAATTGACCTTTAAGTTCCTGCTGCCGCTGTTGAAACCCACCTTAGTCACCGCCACATAGTGAGTGATTATTATTATGGCTTGCTTGCTAGTTGGGAGCGTTATAAAAATACCAAGGCAAAATGCATTGCATAACGAAAAAAAAATAAAGCAGGCAAGTAGAACTTGTTGTCATTTCCTTATTTAATGTGACACTTGTTAGTCGCCGTCGTTGTTGTTGTCGCTAAAATTGTATTGAAATTGAGAAGCTCTCTAAGCAGCAGCGCTCCATCGTCGAATGAAATTGAACACCTGCGTTTGGTGGTGTTTTTTTTTTTTTCGGGGCCTCACTGTGCTGTGTGTGGTGTTTTGGTGTGTGGCGTACGTGACTGGCACTCTATGCAGTTATGCTATGCTGTTACGTCGCCTATGATGCACTCACGGACACCAACGCATACGCTAACCCAAACACTGATACTGATACAGCTGCCGATAGAGATACAAAACGCAGCCACACAGATACGGACGCAGACACGCACGAACGAACACCTGTCACTAACATAAACACAACTCTTTCACACTCGCGTACACACTCGCAACACTCGACGTGTAAAGTCGATCTAATGCCGCGCGACTATCGACGCGCATCTCTAAACAGCACGGGTTAAGATAAAAGCCTATTTTTACAATCTGAAAAGGATTTGAAAAAAAAATCCACAACAATGAAAGAATTATTAAAATCTTAAAATTTTGGGGATCTAAGAGTTTTCTTGGTTTTTTTAAATAAATATTTTACTAATGAACACATTGTTATTTTCCCTTAAACCTATTTAAAGTAAAATTACAATCTGAAAAGGATTTTAAAATACCTTAACAACTTTAAATAAATATTTTACTAATGAACACATTGTTCTCTTCCCTTAAACCCATTTAAAGTAAAATACATAAATTGGAAATTTCAGAGAAATTCCATTAGTCTCAAGGTTCAGAGCTATCAATTAGGAACATTTAGGATCGCATTACACCTGCTTTCTTCAGGGTTTTAACATGGTGACCACAATAGTAGACACAAGCAGCTGCATATATTTTTTTGGTTTGCTGATGCTGCAGCCTGCTGTTGCTGCTGTCGTTTCATTTACCAATTGTTCTTGTCTACTGCTGTCTACTGTTTCCTCCTCCTTCACTTCCACCTTCTGCTTCTTAGTCTATTGTTGCTGCGTCACGTTTCTCATATTAAAATGCTTGAAATTCTGATTGGGATTCTGCTGATGCTGCTGCTGCTGCTGGCGACGCGACGGAGCAGCGTTGCCAACTGTTTGTTTGCTTTACATTTTTGTCTGTTGCGTGTGCGAGAGCGGCGTTGCCAAACTTCACGCAGCAGCCACCGAAAAACTTGGCTTCAATTAAAACAGGTTTTTACTCGCGAGACATTGCTCAGAAAGCGATCATGATCGAAATGATGGTCTTCCGTCCCCTTTCCCCTTTCCCCTTGCCCCTTGCCCCTTTTCATCGTCGCTCTTCACTTGTTGTGTCTGGTTTTCGATGTTGTTGTTGTTATTTCTTTTTATTATTATTGTTAAATATGTTCACTGACCTTTGCCGAATTACCAGTTTCGTGGAATCGTATGTATATATTTCGGTTGGCCATGTAAAAGTCTGTTATTTGTTGGTTTTGTCGGCCCGAAACGTTGTATATTCAAATTAAATACACATTTCGGCATATTTTCCTTTGTGGCCTGAAACGAGAGAGCGACCTTCAACTTGATTTTTAATTAAGTTCGGTTCAATGAACTGAAACTGTCAACGTCTGCTCTGCTCAGCTGTGTGTGTGTTTAATTTTAATGTTTCCATTTCTGTTCCATTCCCCCGTATTTCTGGACGAAATGCAAATACAAATGTTTTTTTCTGCTTTTTTTTCCGCATATAAATTATGGCTCTTTGTTTACGTTTTTTGTGAGCTATTTTTAGTGCTTGCATATAAAATGCAAATTAATTTTTTCAGCTTGACATCAAAGTGAATCATAGAGTTGACACATAAAACACTTTTTCCCTGACAATTCAGGGTTGCCAAATAGCCAGAGTTGGCGAAATTATTTCCAGCTTAGCTCTGCGTTTAAACTTTAACTTTCTACTCGCCAGTTACATTTGTATCTATCGTAACTCATCTCGGCTTACAGCTTCCCATCCGCTTATAGCTGTGCTAGCCATAATTCATGAAATTTAATCGCTTTTCTCAACTTACTTTGTACCTTGGTTTCCTCTATTTTCATTTTATTATTTTTTTGTTCGCCCAACTTTTCTTTTACTTTAGTTTATGGCTCTCTCTTGCTGCTCGTTTCACCATAAATTTCTCGTCTCATCCTCAACAACAACACATTTTTTTCAATTTACATTTTTTACCATATTTCATCTGACATTCCGCCCCGTGAACCAACCCCCTTATATTTTTCTACCTACTTTTTTTTGTGCTTTATTTTCCACACTGTCACCAGGCAGCAACAACTGGCGAATGCTTAAAGTGAGCTGCCGCCCACTTTGAGCTCACAGCTCCATAACATCCAGACCCATAGCCTTAAACTCTGGAAACCCTAAACTCAAACCCAGAACTCGAACTCTGCTCAACCCGAACCACCCAATAATGTTAGACAGATTTTATTATGGCGCTTTTGCTACTTACCCGGAAATGCTCGTCGCACCCTTTCCACACCAATGGAAAAGCAAGCAAACATAGGTCCTTACACGAAGAAAAATATGGTTCTATGTTTCAAAATTGTATAAATAGAACATATAACAGAGCCCGATTTGAAAGCCTAGACAGAGATATATAGGGTTTGTTTTTATTCTCTGGATATAAGAGATCTCTGGGAGCTGAGTATTAGTTGATTAGTTATGGTGACAATTGCGTTACTTTTAGTATTTGTATTGTCAGAAATGTTTGAAACCTCTTTTACAAGCAGGATATTCCACATGAATTACAGTTGGAATTTGTGGTGAATAGCTCTTCCTGTAGCACCCTCGAAAGTAGAACTAATATTGTTATACTTCTTTTTTTTCGCTCTGCACTGGCATTAGAGCATGCACCTCGACCATCCATAACCATCCCCTCGGGGGCAACTCTGGAGTCTCGAGCATTTCTGGCTGGCAACCCTTGTGGCAGGTTCTTGGGCTAAACACACACACACCATGGAAAATTGTTGCACTTCTGGTGCTGGGAAAACTCACCCCCGCATGGCCGTCGCCGCCGCCACCACCACCCCCCTGGGCCGGGCATTGTTCGTGCTTTCCCATATAAATTTCATCAGTAGTTTGGGCAACCACCAACCTGACTAACGCTACCCAGGAAGGATGTTTCAATTTCTATTTTGTTTTATATAGTTTTCCCTTTGTTCGCTGGTTCATTCCGTTTTTATCGGTCGTTTGAGCTTCTGCAAGTGACAGAGCAACCCTGCGCTGCCTGCTGTCTGTGTTTAGAACGGTGAAAATTGGCAACATCGCTCTATATATTCCGGGCTTCTCCATTCCATTGAGGCCCTTTGTCCTCTTGATTTTGTTGTTCTCGATTGGTGGGTGTGGGTGTGTGGTGTGCGGTGTGTGTTGTGTGTTGTGTGCTTGCTGCCGCTGTTCTTTTGATTTGGGTTGTTTTTTTTTTCCTTTTTTGTCTTTTTTATTTATTGTTTTTCTCTTTTTTATGTTTTGGTGTAGGTTGCCGTTTCGTTCTACATTATTTTCTTTTAACTCTGTAATTTAGCCAGGCTTTTCTCTTATTTATTTAAGGCACTCTGCCATTTCCTTTGAGTTGTGTTCTCGTCGCTCCCTTTTGTATTTTCAGCATGTTTTAGTAATGCTATTTCGGGTCCAACGGTTGCTTTTTGGGTTGGGACTCGGTTTCGGTTTCGGTTTAGTTGGGTTGATTGCATTATATTGTACGTTACGTGACCATTGGCACGTAGCATACAGTGAATATCGAATAAAATGAAAGAAGAAATTAATAATGAATCAGAGTTCGTTAGCTTAGTAATAAAGAAGATTTTATTACTTACAATAGTCTAACAAGAGCTTCATTGGAATCACTAAAAAAAACTTAAATCAAAGAAAAACAATTGAGATTCCTTTCCACTCCTAGAGCCTCGAGGAATTTGCCAGCTTTCAATTAGTTAGTTTTGTGCTTTGCTTTCATCTACTTCTATTCTGTCCCAGTTATGTCTCTTTTTCTTAGCAATTTAATATATACATATATATTTTTTCTTATTTGTGTAACAGTTGAAGCCTGCAGGCGTTGAGTTTTAATTAATGACCCATTTTCACTTGTTTCCTCCAACGCTGCAGGGTTGCCACACTTCATTTTGATGCAATGTTAGGCTTTAAAGCTACATCTTAGGAACTAACAAAATTAAATAGTTTTCTACTGAGACTTGCCTTTAAATTAGTTTGATTTTGTTAAAATTAACAGAGATCTGGGTATTTTTTATTGAAACTATTAGTATAATATGTTAAAAGACTTGATATTCTCTGTTGACTGGTTGACCCATTTCCACTGGATTCTTCCCATACAGCAGTTTTGCCATAATTAACTTTGCTACAATTGAAAGCTTTAAGGCTTCAGAATGATTAAATTAAGGATAAAATATTTGCGCATATAACTAACATACATATAATGCTTGTTTATGTTTACTTTGTGGGTATGGTGTGCTTGTAATTATGCAAATTTACATAAACATAACCTACTAACTAAGCACGCAATTGAAACAAATGTAGTCGACTAGCGCCCGCTTCCTCCCACTCGTCGCCGCCCCTCTCCCTCTTTTGCTCTCTCGCAGAAATAGTTGACCTCGTTTTTTGGGGGGCTCTGCTTGCACACACTTTTACTGCAGTTTTATAAACATTTTTTTTTTTCCTGCTTTTGGGTTTTTTCTTTTTTGGATTAACAGAGAAGTTTTTGTTGAGGCGCCGCCTGGCGGTCTGTAGTTGTAGCTGAACTCATTTTGCATGCATGCATTTTGCGCTGCTTTTTTCCATTTTCCTTTTTGGGATGGCAACTCTGTCGCTGTTTGGGTTTTTTACCGAGTGGGCGGCAGAATGGGTTGGCCTACATTCACACTCTCTCTCTCCCTGTCTCTCTTGCCTCTCTTTATTTTGCTTTTCTCGCCGTTGTTTGCGAACCTTTTGAAAATTGCGGCAGGTGCATTTTTCTCTGCTTCTATTTTTTTTTTCCACCCATTCAGCGAGTGCATTTCCATTCCACGTTTTCCACTGCATTTTCCGCGGTGCCCCAGCCCCAGTTGCGCCCCGCTTTTTCCCAGTGCTTCTTAGCATTCATTCACAGTAACCAAGGTAGACGGAAGTGGCGGGAGGAGAGAGCAGGGCGGCACATCAAGCTAAAAGAGACGGCAACAAACGAGTGGAATCCGCTGCTGCTGCTGGCTTTTGTTTTATTTCAACGTCGTCCTTGTGCCAAAAACAACAACAAGCTAAAAAGGGGGTGTTTGGCTGGGGGAAATGCTCGAAGGAAAAAAAAAATCGATAAAGCAATTAATGGCAAACGAGTGGCAGGCACTACCGCTTTTTCCACCCACCGGGCACTAGAATATGAAATGTGAATGAAAGGGGCAGGGGACCCGGGATCCGAATCCGCATTCGCAGCCAGCAGCCGGCAGAGCAACCCTGTGCAGAAAAATAAACAAGATGTGGAAGAGGAGAACCGGAGAAGCTAAAGGAAGCAGCGACGACTAGTCGTCGTCTGTGTTAATAAAACCTCCCCATTGCCACCAAGAGCACCGCCGACCGCCATCATCAGTTTCCTATACTCCTCGAACCCAAGCTCCTGCTGGTCCTGATGCTGTTCTTATACCCTTAAAAAATTGGGTATCTCATTTTTAATTAATTTAGAGTATTGATTTAATTAATTTAAGATATTTTTAAATTTATTTATTAGTATTGCATAAAGAAAATAGAGGTCACAGAGTGCTAGTCGACTTTTACATTGTTATATAATAAAACTTATTAAAATAATACCAAGGAAGTTTAAAGAAGGTCTATTAAGGCAAAGAATTGGAACACATTTATTAATAAATAAACTATAACATTTAATCATATACATAAATAAATTTGAACCTTAACAGGTTAACTTAATTAGAGCATTCACTGATTCTCCGTCTTTGGCTCCGACTCGAGTGTGTTTATTACTGAGTTTTCTAGATGCCTTATTGTTACTGGTGCCGTTTTTTTATATATATATATTTTTTTGTTTTGGTTTTATTATTGTTATTCCAACCCTCGTTGCTATGCGGGAATACTTGTGCGAAGAGAAGCTTAGCTTTAATGAACATTACTTATTTATGTGCTGGTGAGCGCGTGTCTCTGTGTGCTTTAATATATTTGAATTAATTTTCTTACTTGACTTCATAACGCCCATTCCTCCCACTTGAGCTGAACTTCGGTCTGGCATTTAATCAGGCTAGAAAAAATATTTCAATTTGCGCTGCGATGAATATTATTAGGGGTAATATTTTCAATGGAAGGGCATTCATGAAATGAAAATTTAATTAGGACGTTGAGTCCATTATATAAAATGAAATATTATGGAGAATTAAGATATTTAGTTGAATCATTCCCATTTTGATTTAAATTTAACTATTTAATTTTAACAATTTGCTAACTATTTAATTCCTATCCCGGAATCTCTTTGGATATCCTGGAAAATAAACAATTGTTCCGCTCGAGTGGAAAATTCCAGGGCCTAAACAAGCATGCTTGGATTTCAAATTACTAAAAGCAAATTTAGCCCTAGGCTTATCCGGCATTCTCTTTTCCTTGCCAACATTATTGATTAAGCAGATGCCGTTATTTAACAGCCAAATCCCCTTGGCTGCCACAACTTTTCCCCATGCTATTTTCGCCACATTTTCCCTGAAACGATAGCTGTCGGCTTGTATTCAAACTTCAAGGCGGTTTATAGCCATCAGAACACTATTTCTAATATGCCCAATGACAAGTAAACCCCTTGGCGCAGAGGCTAATGTTAGAAAAGGAGAACAAAATAACACAACTGAAGTATGAACAAAGTTTTTGCTTTGGTCAGCTTATACTTTAAACAATATATTGTGGGTAGCGTCCGCGTAGTATAGGCGGTTTATGAGCGAGGGAATTATAATATAAATTCTAAAAGTTAAACTAAAGATCTATGAAGGAGTAGACTTAGGTATAGTAAAAACTACATCTCGGCTCGAGACTTTATCTTTTAATTTTAAATAATCGAATAACCACTGTGTCTCTGGAATTCGTATACTTTAAAAGACCCGCATTCCGCTACTGTACAACGCATGTACTGCTCAAGTTTCATCCTTTCATCCCTCGGCCCCGCAGCAAAAGCCATCAACATCATCTTTCAGGCAGAACACAGCTCAGTCAGCCTCGCCGTCGAGGTCTGCGTTTTTATGCCAACTTTTCAACAACTTTTTGCATATTTCAGGATCCGAAACAGAAGTCAGTCCATCCGCCCACATTACTGTATATTTTATAAGTTCGGTAGGGGCTCTGCCCCACAACCCAAGCTTTAGGTTAGTTATTTCTCGACGTCATCGTCGTCATCATCATCGTCATCTGCTGTTGCCTCGGCTTTTTCATTCCACATCTTTTTTTTTTTAATCAGGGCTCTTGGCATTTTCCACATTTTCCCACATTCGTATATTTTTGGGGGTTGGGGGTGTGGATATATTCGACTTTGGGAAGGGGGTTGGAACTCACCCCCGTGAGCAAACAAAGGATGGGAAACTCGGCCCAAAGTGACTTTTCCTTGGGAAACATTTCGACCACCACCCCGCTTTAACTTTCCGATTTTCTGTTCTTATGTGCGGCCCTTTAAAATCATTTAAAGCGTTTCGGTGTCGGTTCTGCTCTTCTGCTTTGAAGTGCAAAGTTTTAGCTTGGCCAGGAGTGCTTTATGGTAATTTAAAATCGATTACTCTCTGAGCTCTGAGCTCCCAGCTCTTGTCTAATTTGTGCTCTTCTTTTGAACTCTGGCTCACCTTTGCTGGCAGGAAAATTCAACAACTTTTTTGTGGGTGGGGTCGTTCGTTGTTCCCTCTTTTATATATATACTTTATTTTTTGTATTTTTGGTTGGTGCTCTTGGGGCTCTTTGTGCATTTCAAGTTCTGGGTGTGGCAAAAATGCGTTAATGGTGTGTATTTGGGTGAAGTTTGGCAACAAGGCAGAAGGGAAACTTAAAGGCTTTAACTGGACTTAAATGTGCTGTAAACTTGTGAGTTTAATATCAGGAAATTATGATAATTTAAGGGATTTACTACATTTTATATCAAAAAAAGTGCCAGTTAGTACTTAATTATTCATTTAAAATTAAATCTCTTGTTTATTGATCATTTTTCTTTAGTTTTAATGGTTTTTAAAGAAGATATTACCTCGAAAAAATACCTCTTTGCATGTCATATCCTTGTTTCTACCTTGTTTCCACCTTAAGGGCTTCTTTCATCATCCTACAAAATATTATTATCTTAATTCCATTTCCATTGAATATTTAATTGCAATGCTGGTTCCCCAACCCGCACAAGTCTCTCGGACTTGTCTTCTTGCACATGTTTGCATTGCATTTTCTTGCCAAAGGCTTGCCCCTCTGTCATGTGGTTTAAAGATGCAGCTGTGTTTTCATCTTACAAAAAACCGCAGGACAACAAATTATATATACGCAATGCGATTGATGACCTTCCGAACGGATCTCAAAAGAAGGGGAGCTCAGTAAAAAAGAAAAGAAGAGGGGAATTCTCCCTGGCACGTACCAAAATGCCCCCGATCTTTTGTTTTTCTCCCTTTCTCGCTCTTCCCGGCAGGTGCTTGACTTGCAGCCTGTTTTTTAAATTACAGGAACAAATATGCAACTTCCTCGTTGCGGTTTGCTGTGTCACATGCGGTCTTTTTTTTTTATTTGTTCCCCTATAAGTATTTTTGTTTGTTAATAAAAAGCATTTGTTGTATCTAGGTCAAAGAATTTCGTATCTTATCAGTCAGTTTTGTTGCTTGTTTAGCGACTTAGAGCGAACGTTTGAAGGCCCCTGACATGACAACAGGTTGCGTTTTTATAATATTTATTTAAGAGAGTAGGGAGAGAGGAAACACTTATCAGTGGAATAAGTACATATGAATCAAAGCCTTGCATTTGTTTTTCAAGAAAATAGCTACATTCCGTTCCTATATTTTTCAATGCGATTACGTGTATATATAAACTGATAATGAATGACCTGAATTTCATATGAAAAACATGAAAAAAAAGACTTTGATCCTATGCTAATTGCATAATAAAACCAATCATCACATGCACATAACTTAACTATAATTTATAAACACAAACTTCATAGTTGCAGCTGCTAAATTCTTTTATTTAATTACTCAATTATTTAATATTTTTCACATTTGTTCTTTAAAGGAATTTCACAAATTACTATGAAGACAGCTGTTTAAATAAGGCATTCCATTTTTACAAGTCTAGAAAAACCCTTAAGTTCTTCAACAACAACTCAGAGTATTTTCACAAACAAATAATAAGTATGTTTTAAGCTAGTTGGTTAGCAATACCTTTCGAAATCTTATTGTATATTTTCTAGCTGCTAGGTACGAGATTCAGCTATTAACTAATGATACTGATGTATTTTCAACAAGGAAATAAAAACCGAAATAAATGGTACAAGTTATTCCAACCTAAAAATATAAAACGCGCGAGGGGAAAATGTAAAATTCATTGGGCATTGAGCACCACGGGCACTACAGCAATAATTAACGAGAAATCAAAGCGTAAACTAATTTGACCTTGTGGCAGCAACAACAATTATTACTACACTGACACGTGACCATGGGAGCAGCGAACAAAAAATAAATACAAATAAAATACATGCCAAAATAAAAGCAAAGCGTGTAAAATGCAACTGAGAATAAATATAGAATGAATAGGCAAATGTTTATTGTTAGAACACGAAATGCAAAACTATATAAACACAAAGTGAACAGGTATTAAATAACACAATACATAAACGAAGGAGACTCTGTTTAATTTGCATAGAGCACTAGAAATATTTAACGGAATAATTGACAAATTTTTTAATTGCTGCCACAACTGCTGACCTTGACACACATTAGAGAAATAGCCACAAAAGCGGGCAAGCGCAATCGCCATAATAATAAAACTAGTCACACCCCACCGCTCCCACTCTCCCCGCTCGAAATATAAATTTTTAGAACTGTTGTTGGGCATAGCTCACATTTTATAGGCAATTTGTTTTTATTATTTTAGTTTGGGATATCAGCAAACACACAGAGGCAACCCGAGAGAGCGAGCGAGGGAGAGAGCTGAAAACGACGGCAGACAGCGTGGCAGGCAAAAGAGTCGTAAAAATAAAAAGGAAAGGCAAAAACAGAGAGCAACAAACACGAATAATATTGCGAAAAATAATAATAATAAAAGCTCTACGCGTGGGCGTTTCCATCTATTACACAACAAGAAAATCTGCTTCATATCATGCTTTTGAGCAAAATTATACAGAGAAAAGAAAAGCATTTTAAATTGATATTGTTGACAAATATCTTTTAAACACACTTTATGAGAATAATATTAGATAATATTAGAGAATAATATTAAAAGATATTGGTTTACTTAGTAAATAGATTATGTTCAAGTCTTGCAAGACTTTCAATTCTTTTTCTTCAAGAAATTGGTTGAATTGTACACGTATTCTTATGATATTCAAGAAATTTAATATTTATTTCTAAATTTCCGCAGACTTTTGTACTTATTAAGCCCCCCTTTTTTCTTATTGTGTATTTGCGTTCAAGAGAACGAGAGGGTAGTGTGTGCGCGCCTTTTAAGTTGATTAAAAGCGCGTTCTGCTGCCGATGGCGATGTGTACCCCCCAATTCGTCCCCCTTTTCATTCCCCTATGAGCCGGATAATTGTGTCAACTTTTCTCAGAATATGTTTGTGTATACTAGAGCAGCGAAATGTGTGTCACGTCTCCGCGGGCATGCAAAAAAAGTTTAAAATATCACAAACATTTATGATATAAATAGCGCAGCGGTGTCTAATTAGCTTTGAAAAAGTTGATAAACAACAAATATTTTAGATAAGGGAAAATTGATTAGGAGAGCTTCATTAATTTTCTAAAACAAAGAGAAAATTATTAAAAACAAACATGCATCAATTAAGAACATTTATCAGATCCCACAGACAATCGATTTCCCCTTTAATTGAATTAGTTAATTACCCCTATGTAACCAGGCAGCACATTCCGATAAGGGCAATATATTCATTGCTTTTATTAAACCCAAGTTTGTAAGAAGAATTCTTGAATAAAAATATAAGTAAATAAAGTTTATGATTCGAAGAAATCAACTTTACCTCGCAACCTCTCGCGCTCACTGCGTATACGTAATTTGTAGATACTTCAACGAAAGTACAGGCCAAACAAAGGTCTTTTCACAGAGCCCTTCCCAAATATGTCTGATGTTTTCAATGGCTCTTCTGTGGAAATATGCGAAGACACGCACACATGCCGCCGATGCCTCGACTGCGGCTAGACAGCAGCCAAAAGGGCCATAAGGATGAATATAGAAATATATAGAATGGGATCCTTCGTCGACGCGTATGTCTGGGCTGCCCTAATGGAAATGACTTTGACTTTTTGATATTCGGTTGCGAGCCGCAATTTACGGTTATAGCCATCGCCCGAAGTACGGCCAAAACATTCGACGTTTTGTTGTTTTGGTCTGGTTTATTGTTCAGTTGGCAGACTATAAGTTCAATGCCTGATAAATGGTCTTATTGGTTTTGGCCACACACTACGGGTCTAGACTTTGTACCCAACGAGGGGGTCTTGTAAATTAGCCAGGAGATTCATATAAATTAATATATTTTTGGGAAAAGCCAGGGAATGAGGCAATGGGTGTAATTATTTAGGATGAGTACTCATGAACTGTGAAATAATGAAGATTAATAATGCTTGATCATTATTTAAAAAATAATCCCTTTTCCCTGTCAACTAATTTATTTCACTTTAAAAGCGCTCTAAGCTTATATTCTAGAATGCTTAATACTAAATGAGTTATTTATAAAAAAATCAAACTCAAACAGGGATGCTAATGTTATAGAATTTAATAGACTTTGCCTAATTCTTGATACTGCCTTTATTCTTAGCACTTTCTCCTCTCTCCACCGCGACTATTTATCGCTGTTCCAGTCCCAGACATTTTCTTCTCTGGATTTTCAATGCCACACGCACATACAACACATTTCTCTTAAATTGCAAATGTCCAGTGGCGACGCTTAAATGCTGAAAATAAAATTCAGTGCCCGGGTCCGGTATTGATTAACAATAAATTGTCGATGTGGCGCTGTCGTCGTTCGTTGTCGCTATCGTTGTTGTTATGGTCATATTGTTGTCGTTTTGTCGGCTTGACCGGCGAAATGGGCGACCTGTGGGCGGTGGTTTTCTGTTTTCGGTTTTCGGCTTGAGGAGGAGGAAGCAGCGGGGCAGACGGATGCCACATGGAGCTTTTGTCTGGCTGTCATGGTGCCACATATAGATATAGATATATAGATACACACACCCGCAGGATACAGAGACGCAGAGATACATATTGCGAAACGAGATGCGCACACGTGCATGCATAAACAACAACGAAGCGATGCGATGCGATGCCACATAACGGCAACTCGTTCCTATATATAGTGTATGTTTGCATCGGCCATATAATGTACTGCAGTTTTGTTTGCCAGTTGCCAGACGGGGTTAGGATATATATATATCTGTATATATACGTACGTACATCTGGGCATATCAAGTGTAAGTGTGTGTTTGTGTGTGCAGGCCAAAAACCCATTCAATTTAATGTGGCGCTTGTCTAGCCAAAATTTTTAACGCTACGTTGGATACCCCCTCGCTATATGGGCTTATTGAGGCTTTAAGCTACGAATAAGCCTAGCCAAGCCGTTTTTTCGCAGAGAGAAAAATTAGGAATACCAAAAAGAGCAACAGCTATCAACTTCTTGTGAAACCATCAATCAAAGAAGTTATTTGTTTATATTTTTGAATTTGTTGTTATATTTAATAATCTATTTCCCCACATTAATTCCTAATGTCTTTTCTCTCGGTGTTTCGCGACTTTAAATGCTTCCGGTGGGTAAGCTTTAATTAGAAAATACCCAAATGACGGCCATTTTCAGTTTTTCTTTAATTTGAGCCATAAGCCCCCCGGGGGGTTGTTATTGATTTTTCATGGCTGGCTTTTCCACACCTACCACTACCACCCCCCCGCCATAAAAGCTGTCGTCAACGCTGTTTATGCTAATGAAGGCACATTGTCGCTGACTTGCGTCTACGCCCACCAAAAATAGAAGGAAAAATAAATGAATGGCATAACATTAAATACAAAGCGAAAAAAGTTTATTAAAAAATACCTGAAACGTGCCAGGCATGATTAATTAGCAGCATAGTACAAAAATATATAACGAAAGCCACCCTGAACACAAAAAGTAAAATAAATCAAGGCATATAGCAAAAGAGAGGTGTTGCATATCAATGACGAAAGGCTTATATGACAGGCCCCAGCAATCTCAGTGTGGGAAACAATTTATGTTACTCTCAGCAGGTAGAATTTATATATTATAAGAAATATAATATAAATAATACAATACGATGGTGCTGCAAGCAAAGCACAATCAGTGAACACACTCTCACAGTATTAAGTGTCAGAAAAATATAACTGAATATATAAATACTATTTACAATTCCCGTAAGCTAATCTATAGAAAGTAATTCTTATGCCGCCACATCTTTCTACGCACCAGTGTCACATATCATTCGAAAAATTCAAACTATTTGCATAACACTACATTTCTCATATTCGCTAATCATTAAAAACCTATTTGAGTCCCAACATATTTTTTTTTTTTACATTATTTTGATGTCATATGCCGAACCCTGTTTATTTATGTTTTTACCATTTCTCTTTTCTTCTTTTCTCTCTTTTTACAGACTCAAACTATAGAAAACACTTATAAAACTGTACATAAACTTAGGTTGGGTGTTGCAAAAGCTTAAAAACGGCAGCAATCACTCACAATACACTTAACAACACTGGGCTGAGGCGCGTGCAATATGCGTAACGGTATTCGGGAACGCGCGCGTGCCACGGAACGCACTGAATCGAAACGGAACGTGTGGAATCTATAATGCAGCAACAACAACAACAGTCACAAGAGAAACAACAACAGCAGCTCGAAGGAGAAGGAGAAGACGAAACAAGAACAATAGCGAGAAAGAGAAACGTTTGGAAAATGTTGTTGTTGCCGTACACTGAAGAAAATGCATCGTTTTCTTAACATCCAGCAAAATATCAAATTACGCAACTATCATCAGTTACTTTTGTATTTTGTCGCTGCTGCTGGAGAACGGGCGGAAGTGAGAGGAAGAGCAAGAGGCAAAGGAACCGGAACCGGAAGAAGAAGCGGTCGCAACGGAAGAAGCGGTAGTAGAAGAAGAGGAAGCAGAGCGGCAGCAGCAGCAAAAACAGCGACAGTAACGTTAACGCATCGCAAACGCAACTTAAACGTAACATAACGTAACGCAACGCCGAGAGGACGTGAAGAGTAGTCGAAGCATAATACTATTAATATTGTTAGCCCAATACATTAACCCAACGCTGCCACTGTTCCTAAGACATCATCATCAAAAACAAAAACAACAAAAACCAGAAGAAGAAGAAACCATTTAAAATAAGCGTAGCCCGTAGTCGTAACAAACCTACAGAAACACAAAAACCCTATGCCAATTTTGATCACCGAATCGTTTTGCACGTAACATAAACTCACTCCCATAAGCGATCCATCAAAACTTCACAGCAAAATCACCTAAGACAGCAACAAAAAAGCAACCGTTGTTTTAGAGCCCAAAATCCCCCTAGAAACCAAAAACCGATCTCGCCCCTTGCCACACGCACCAAAAAACACACAAAAAAACAACAACAAAATAGAAAAACAAAAATAAGGAAGGCTGGCCAAGGAAAGCGGAAAAATATGGCCACACCTCAAGTCAAGGACTTGGTGTTGCGCTCGCCCGCTGGCTCCTCCGATGTCATTTCCTTCGCCTGGCCCCTGCAGATCGGACATGGACAGGATAAGCACGATAATGGCATCGACATCATCGACACCATTAAGTTTGTCTGCGATGAACTGCCATCGATGTCATCGGCCTTCGAGGAGACCAATCTCAATCAAATTGACACTGCCTGCTATAAGACTATGACCGGACTGGTCGATCGCTTCAACAAGGCCGTCGACAGTATTGTTGCGTTGGTGAGTATTATTTTCTCGAACATATTTATAGCAAGAAATTATAATTTCGGAAGAGAGCATCTGTCAAAGTTGGTTGAATAATATTTCATGGCTTCAGTATTGCTTCAATTTGAATTATAAACATTTTAACACATTTCTAATAAAAATGCACCGAGTGTGCCCATAGATTTGAGAATTAATTGTACTAGGCCACACTAATAAACTTCAAGAATTTATTGTATTTGGCCACACTACCACGCTTCAAGAATTTATTGTATTTGGCCACACTACCAAGCTTAAAAATATATTTTGCTATAAATACTTTAGTGCTGGTAAATGATCTTTAAGTAATATGTATATTCCCTTCCCCCATTTTATAGGAAAAAGGAACTTCACTGCCCGCCGAGCGCCTGAACAAGTTCGCTCACCCTAGCCTTCTAAGACATATTTTGCAATTAGTTTACAATGCTGCCGTACTCGATCCGGACAAGCTCAACCAGTATGAGCCCTTTTCGCCGGAGGTATATGGCGAGACGAGCTACGAGCTGGTGCAGCAGATGCTCAAGCACGTCACCGTCGGCAAGGAGGACACGTTCATTGATCTGGGCTCGGGCGTGGGCCAGGTCGTCCTCCAAATGGCCGGATCCTTTCCCCTGAAAACCTGCATTGGCATCGAGAAGGCGGACACGCCGGCACGTTATGCGGAACGCATGGATGTGTTCTTTCGCCAGTATATGGGTTGGTTCGGGAAGCGCTACTGCGAATACAAGCTAATCAAGGGTGACTTTCTGGTGGACGAGCACCGGGAGAAGATCACCTCCTCGACGCTGGTATTTGTAAATAATTTTGCCTTTGGACCGACAGTGGATCACCAGCTGAAGGAGAGATTTGCGGATCTGCGCGATGGAGCGAGGGTCGTATCCTCCAAGTCGTTTTGTCCCTTGAACTTTCGGATTACAGACAGGTGGGTTTCGATTTTATTTAAGTTTCCATTTGATTATATATTCTAATTTATTTTTATATATTTTTTTACAGAAACCTCAGCGACATCGGCACCATTATGCACGTGAGCGAGATTCCGCCTCTCAAGGGCTCTGTGTCCTGGACCTGCAAGCCCGTTTCGTATTATCTGCATGTGATCGATCGCACCATTTTGGAGCGATACTTTCAGCGCCTGAAAACGAAAGGCGGTAACGATCACGACAGTGTGGGTAAGTTCCATCAGCGGAGGAAGGAGTTGCAGGGCAGGATGCACCAATCGGAAATCAATCAAAAAAAACCAGAGACACTACACACTCGCACACAGAAAACAGTCACTGTCTATCTACACTATCAATCAATCGCTGTCAAAATCAAGCATTCCTTTTCATGTCTTATGATTTTTCTCGCTCGAATCAATCATTCATTATCAAAATCTAAATATCTAATAAGAATGTTGTCTAATGAAAGCCATATCAATGCGAAAGTCAGGTTTATGTTATAATTTAGTATTTATGAGGGTTTTACAATAATTAAGCAGGTTACAGAGGAGATCTGTACGGATATTAATGTATTTTTGAGTAATTCTTGTAAATTAGTAAGACTTCTGCTCAAAAATATAAACACCTGATTTTTTTTTTGCTTTTAATTCAAAATAAAAAATATTTAAATATTTATAATTTTTTATATATTTTCTTTTATACCTTTTTTTTTTTTTTATAAATGTTAATATCTTTAATTTTAAATTAAAGAACAAATAAAAATACAATTCAGAGTATTTTTTTTTATTTTATTTGTTTTTGTAATTATTTGGTACGTATTTTTTTATTTATAACATTTTTTTTGTATATAAAACAAAAAATTGATAAAACAAAATTAATAATTTTTATTTTTCAAGTCAAGTGGTTGTTCTTATTTTCTGAAGATTATTTCATTAAACAAATTATTCGAGTTATTTAATACTAAGCTTAGGTTTTTTAATATATGCAATCAAGGTTATTAACCGAATTTCTCCCTTTCTGTTGTAGGAACTGTGCGCACCACCCGCGATCGTGCCAAGCGTGAGGCGAACGTCGGCCAGCACCACCATCACCACAACAACAACCATCATAATAATAGCAACAATCACGCCAACAACAACCACAATCATCAGCGGGAGCGGGAGCGGGAGCAGTCGAACGGAGCCATCACCACCGGCGCACAAACGCAGCAGCAGCAGCAACACCAGCAGCAGCAGCGTCATCAATCCCAGTCGCCGGCCAATGTTAGCGGCAGCGGCGGTGGACTAACAGTTGCCATTGGGCATTCAGCAGCCGCCTCCAAGACACGCCAGCAGCAGCAGCAGCAGCAACAGCAGCAGCAGCAGCAACGCAGCCTGGACATGGAGAGCAGCACGGAGAGCGATGGCGAGGCGACGAATGGCAATGGGGGCAACACCACGACCACCACCAATACCACATCGGCATCGAATGGTCCAATGACACGGAAGGTGTGGTCCGATTGGTGCAGTTCCAAGGGCAAGAGCTCGCAGTCGGATGACGAGGAGAACAACAACTCCAATAGCAATGGAGGCACTGCAACCGGAAACGGAACCGGGGGTGCCGCAGGAGGTGCTGTTGGCCGCCAGGCTCGTGCTGCCACCCAGAAGAAGCGCAAGAAGCTGACCAGAAAGGCGGCGATAGCCAGCAAGTCGGCGGCAGCTGCCCAAAGGGAAGCGGAGGCAGCGGCTGCAGCTGCGGCGTCGGCGGCCTCTGCAGTGATGGCCAGCAAGGACTCCAGCTCCAAGGAGGATCAACCCAGGGCCGCCAGTGCGGGACCCGGTCGCAAGGGACGCTTGAAGAAGGGAGGACGGGGCCGGAAATCCCTGAAGATTGTTGGCCTCGAGGCGCTGCATAAGCAGACGGTATTGAGTACGTCGCTGGATGCCATGACCAAGAAGCTGCCAGCGGCGCCAGGTACCGTGGATCAGCAGCTGACGGCTCTGCTGACGGAGAATATGGCGCACACGGAGCTGGACATACCGACGGCGCCACAGGACACGCCGTATGCTCTCCAGATCCTGCTCGATGTGTTCCGCTCGCAGTACATGACGATGATCGAGAACATGAAGTCGAGTGCCTATGTGCCGCAGGTCCAGAAGCAGATTGCCCAGGAGCAGGAGCGGAGGGAGCGGCTGAGGAATCGAACCAGCCAGCTGGACAAGCAGATCAAGGTCCTCATCCACGACAGCGTTGCTCTGCTCAAGGTGCGCATGAACGAGCTGGGCATCCACGGCAACTCCTCCAACGACCTCATCGCCCAGGCCAAGGAGATTGTGGGCCGGCACAAGGATCTCCAGCACACGGTCAGCCGGATGCGCAACGAGGTCACCTTCTACGAGGGCGAGCAGAAGCATCTGCTCAAGAACCAGCTGAGGAACCTGCCCGAGTACCAGAAACTATGCAATGGCAAGGTGAAGCTGGAGGTGCCACCCGAACTATCGGAGACCACGGCCCAGGAGCTGGTGCTCAGGGAGATAGCCAATACGCTGAGCCAGCGAAAGAAGCTGTACGCCCAGGTGTCCACCATTGAGCAGGAGACGACGGTTCTCCAGAAGACGGCGGAGGAGCGATCGACGGCAGCGACGCTGCTGGCCCAGGGAACCAACATGATGAGTGTGCCAACCACGTCCTCATCCTCCTCTTCGACCACGTCCTCCTCCTCTTCAACCTCCAATCCCCTAACCGTGCCAACAAACAATAAGCTAAACAGCGTGAAGAACTCCCGACGCAGTCGCGAGCACCGCGCTCGCTCGCAGGAGTGGCCCGAGGTGCCTGAGGTGGGCAAGATCCAGGAGAGCAATCCCGAGGTGCTGGCCCAGAAGATTGTGGAAACCTGCCGCCAAATCGAGGCGGGCAAGTTCCAGGGAGGCGCCTCTGCTCCACCCTACCAGGTGAATGGCAAGAACAAGGTCTTATTGGAGGCGCCACAGGCGGCAGGAGCGCCGCCCGCTGCTCCAGCTGCTCCCATGAGCATCAAGTCCTCGCCTGGCCACCACTACAAGGACAGCACCCTGATGCCAGCTCCCAAGCAGCAGCAGCAGCAGGTAACGACGGCACCCTCTTCCTCTCTGCTGCCCAAGTGCGAGTTGCCGGGCCTGTCGGCCGGCAGTCGGAAGCAGGAATCGCCCAAGGTGGCCAACTTTGAGGATCGGCTGAAGAGCATCATCACCACGGCCCTGAACGAGGATCAGGAGCAGCGTAGCAAGGCGGTCGTCGAGCCCATACCCTCGCCCTCTCCCCTCCACAGTCCGGCGCCCAAGCGCTCCAAGCAACAGCAGCAGCAGCAGCACCCCAGCCAGTCACTGCCCAACAACCTCCACAACATCATCACGGTGTCCACCCAGGGTCTGATGCATCTGAATGCCAACACCACGATATCCCCCATAACGCCGCCGCTGCCGGGTCCGGGTGCGGGAGCTACAGCCTCTACGGCGCCGCCACCGCCAGCGAATCTGCCCTACGGAGCCTACGGCGGGGCAGGGGGCAAGGTGCCGGCCACGAGCAAATATCATCATCAGCAGGCAGGAGCCAAGGAGCCCAAGTATGCGCCACCACCGCCGCCGCCGCCGCCGGTTCCGCCAACATCCCACATGGCAGCCTTGTACTCGGCGGGACAGCAGCAGCAGACGACGAGCACTGGCGCGGATTTGGGCTACCAGCAGAGGCGACGCGGCTCGGTGAGTGCCAGCAGCTATGAGCACTTTATGGTGCAGCAACAGCAGCAGCAACAGCAACATGCCCTAATGCTGGCAGCCGCCGCCCATGCGGCACAGCGTCAGCAGATGCGCGTCGAGGAGCAGCAGCAGCAGCAGCAGCATCATCATCATCACCACCAGCAGCAACATCTTCAGCAGCAGCATCGCCTGCAGCACCAGCAGCATCAGCACCTGCAGCATCACCATCATCATCCCCATCCCAATGAGTTCAAGGCTCCGCCCGCGGATAACCACCTCCTCCTGCAGCGTTCGGGCAGCCGGGAGCAGTTGATAGTGGAGCAGCCGCCGCCGCAACAGCAGCAGCAGCAGCCACTGGAGCTGCTGCCACGGGCCAGTTCCGCCAACTCTGACTACGGCGGCTACCGCATCCGTCCGCCCAGCAGGCCCAGCTCCAACTCCTCGCAGCCGGATTACACTCAGGTTTCCCCCGCCAAGATGGCCCTGCGACGGCATCTGTCGCAGGAGAAGCTGAGCCAACATGTGACGCCGCAGGCCACGCCACCACCGCCGGCGATGGGTCAGGTTGGAGCCACCTCGGGCAAGACCATCGGGGATCTGGTTAACGGGGAGATCGAGCGCACCCTGGAGATCTCGCATCAGAGCATTATCAATGCGGCGGTGAACATGAGCACCGGCGGCGCCCATTTCATGGAGCGAACCACCTTCCTCAACGACCGGGCCAGCTCGGATCGGCTGCTCATCAACCTCAATGCCCAGCGGCCGGAGCGAGTGCATGTGCGACCGCTCTCCGATGAGTCCCAGGAGCCGCATCCCACCAGTTATGCCCAGGAGAGGGGACCAGGTCCGGCAGGAGCAGGAGCAGGAGCAAGTGGCAGCAATTTGGCCACTCTGGCCCACGTGGCCTATGTCCAAAAGACGCAGAGCGGCGGCGGAGGACGAGCGAACGCGGGAACAGCTCCACCTCCCAGCACCACCCACTCCTCGTCCGCTCGTTCGACAGGACGGGACTATCAGCCGGTGGCCCTGCCCCGGGCGGAGCTCAAGGGCAGCATCGAGGCCTACTTCCACGAGGAGCAGCAACAGCAGCAGCAGCAGAAGCAGTCAAAGCCTGGCCCTGGATCCACGGGAGCCGCCGCCTTGCGGGGACCACGTCTCAACGGCGCCAATCCACCTCTAGAGGGTAACTTCAACAGAGTTCTCTTAATAAACAAATGGTCCTAGCTAGCTTGTCTCTCCTTTTAATTCCCTGCAGGTCTGGCTGCCTCGCTGCAGGATCATGTGCGGGCCCGGAAGTACAAGGAGGAGACCGAGGAGCGTCAACGCCGGGCGGCAGCCGCCGCCTCCTCGTCATCGTCATCTTCGGCGAGCCTGGAAATGGCCGCTCACTATGCTCACCAGGCGCCGCCAGCCCACAGCTACCATCATCATCATCTGGGTCACCATGGCGTCAGTCTCAATGGAACGCCGCACAAAGTGGAGCGTAAGTCGAGCCTCTAGTTACCCTAGACAAGATCCCTTCCAAGCTTTCCCTCTCCCTTTTTAAGTGGGAGTCAAGCGAAGTTCGCCGCTGGCGCCGCACCAGCAGCCGCCGCGTCCCTCGAAGCTGGCCCACTATGAGCACCATTTGTACGCCAATGGCCAGGTGTTGCCGCCACCGCCGCCAGCTCATGATGCCACCACGCCCTCACCCACGCCCTCATCCTCGTCGTCGTCGACGTCCTGCGGCAGGCGCAGCAATAGCAACAGCAACAACAATGGCAAGCTGCTTGTGGATCCACCGCTGCTGATGAGCCCCGAGATCAACTCGCTGATGGGCGATGAGCGGCCGCTGCAGCTGTCGCATCACGCGCAGCAACAGCAACAGCAACAGCAGCAGCAGCAGCAGCAAATGCTGCACCACCATCAGTCGCAGCAGCAGCAGCAGCACCTGCAGCAGCTCAGGGTGCCGTCGCATCTCGGACATGGTCATGGTCACGGCCACAGCACCACGCCTACCTTGGGCGGACAGCGTAGCAGTGGCAATGCCGCCGACGATGGTAAGCTATACGTAGACCAAGCTAGTTCGGCCAGGCCAGCACCCAAACATGCACATGCACATGCACTACCAAAGCCACCACCAGCACATGTAGCCTCTCAGCAGAAACAGCCTAATCTTCACCAGCACAAATACCAAACTCGACTAGCAGCCGCCCAAATAATGGTGGCAGAAGATCTAACCATGAAGCGAGCCGAGGCGGAATCGGAAGGGGAGGAGGCGCAGCAAGAAGAGGAGGAGAAGGAGTCAGCATCTGGCTCCAGCTCCAGCTCCAGCTCCTGTGCAGCCAATTCCGATTCTGAAGCGGCTTGACATCCAACAACCATAACACAAGCACACACATTTTCCTACATTTTTAGACATTTTTACTTCCTGTAAATACACAAAAACAACACACAATGCAAAAGATTTATTAATGTATTTATTTATCAATGAAAACACTCAATTTTTGGTCATATTATTATTTTAAATGTTGCGTGTTGTTCCGTAGCCTTTGGTCTTTGTCCTTGCCCTTGCCCTTGTACTCGTAGAACTCACTATATTGTTGTTAATTATTATTATTATCATTTCAAGTAGCTTTTGCATATTTATGTTTTATTTCTTTATCATTTTGTATTGCTTTTTTTCTATTATATTTTTTATTTATGCCATCAACATTTTGGTAACTTTACTTAGAGGTTGAAAAATAAAACTAACGGCGAACAGCGAAGAATTTACTGTCAAAGATATGAACAGTAAGGAAAACATTAAATCACAATTAAAATGAATATTTAAATGGGTTTTTTACACATATAATTTCCATCTTAAAAACATCTTTGTATCATACGAAAAAAGCAAAGTAATCGCGACGACCAACAACATTCTGAAAAACATGCTGAAAATAATGTTCCCTATATAGTTCGTCATGCCAAATCAATCATCCTATATCTATGCATATAAAATATGTTAATCAGAGCCACCCAGCCACACACACACAACACACACTACACACAACATAAAGCTAAAAGGCTTAATTTGTAAAAACCAAAACATACAACACACACATACCCATTTATTTCGAAATTAACCCGCAAAAATCAAAACAACTTTCCTGGAATGTTATTATTATTATAATGCATAATTAATTTTCAAGTTTACTAAAAAAAAATCCAACAAAAAATAAAGACCTCAAAAATACATTTAAAAAAAAAAAAAAAAAAAAAAAATCCCCCATTCTTTTATCCATAGCCTTCGTTTTATGACTCCCTTCTATATTATGCTCTACTCCCATACAGTTAACGATTTGGCAGCGCAACGTACTATAACTAATTACGATCCCAGACGTCGCCTTCGCACGACTTTGTCTGGTGGCCCAACGAAACTATCAGCTGCCCAGCATAATAATAATAGTAAACACAATCTGAATGGATATGTTCTGGCAGATAGTAGTAGTAGTTGCTCCCACACACAAGTAACCCCAATAACCAATGATCGATTGCATTGAACTGAAACTGAAATTGAAGTTGAGTTGAAATTGAAATTGAATTTGAGTTGAAATTGAATTGAAGTTGAATTGAAATTGATTTAGAATTGAATCAATGTAATATTGAATTGAAATTGAATTGATTGACATTGCATAACCTCAAAATTCCTCAAAAGCGAAAGCCAAAAAACCCAAAAAGCGAAACATGTTTGTTGTTGGGCGATTAAGAGACAAAATCTTCTATAACTAATAAATAATAAGCAAAGTACAAAAAAAAAAATAATAATAATAAGAAACCTGATGATCAGAAAAATACCTACAAAAAAGACAAATTTTAATTTTTGCGTTTAATAATTTACCTACTAAAAGAACAGAATTTATAGCCAAAAAACAA
>VNKF01000720.1:0-24285 GCA_008044355.1 Drosophila lacteicornis
GAACAAGGGAAGACGAATCATTGTGCACCATGACAATGCGAGCTCTCACACATTGGCTCAAACCAGCGCCTTTTTGACTGGCCAAAACGTCGAATTGATGGGTCATCCGCCGTACAGTCCTGACTTGGCACCAAATGACTTCTTTTTATTCCCTCACATCAAGAAGAAAATGCGTGGTCAACGATTTTCGTCGCCAGAAGATGCTCTTGAAGCATTCAAAAACCATGTTTTTGAGGTGTGTCAATCAGAGTGGAAAAAGTGCTTCGAAAATTGGTTTGAGCGCATGCAAAAGTGTGTAAATCTTGATGGAGAATATTTTGAAAAACAATAAAACTATTTTCCTTAATAAATATTCGTATTTTCATTATTAGGCCAGAAATATATGTAGCAGCCCACGTATAATATAAAAAATATATATAATCACGAATTCTTATATAAAAAAGAATATTTTATATTTAATTTGTAATCATCAATATCAAAAACTTTCTTTATATAAATTCTATATAGACAGTAATGTGATTCAATTTCCTTAATTGTTTTTTAATACATCAAATCTTTATAAATTATGCTATTTGACATTTTTTTTAACCCATTTTATGTTGTCAATTGTATCGATAGTATCGATGGTTTCGACTATCACTATCGAAAGTATCGAGTGAGGGCACAATTTTTGTAATTTTACAGCGCTACTAAGCTCAACTCTCTCTCCTCCCTCCAGATGCGTTACACCCATATCACTGGCCCCTCTGAGCCCAAACCCTCCACGGAAACCCTCAAGATCCAATCAGGAGTAAACACCTTTTGCGTCCAGAAGTACGGCAGCTATGACTTCAAGCTGGAGGGCTGCCACACCTACGACAGCTCCCTGCCCAGCAAGTTCATCACCCCAGAACCCGATCAGCTGCAAACCCTCATCATTAATGCAGTGGCCCACAAGACAGGCATAAGGGTTCTATCCACCGAGCCCACGGCCGAGTCCATTAGGCTCGTGCTCGAGTGGGAAGCGGGTCAGGAGGTGATCACGCCCGTGGCCGAGTCCCACAAGGTGGACGGAAAGTTTGCCTATCGCTATGACACCTACCTGAAGCCGGAACAGGTGCTGAGGATCACACCAGTGAGCGATATCCTCTTGTTTGCTCCACAAAACCAAGAGATTATCGGCAGCAGCGATTGCGTGGATATAGCCTTTAATTTTGTGGCCACCCGGGGCTTGATCCTGCGCGGCAAGGTGGTCCCCCCCATCAAGGATGCCAAGATAACCCTGTCCTTCCCGGATCAGCCGGAACAGCAGAGCCTAGAGGCGCTTACTTCTGTGACAGGAGAGTTCAAATTCGGACCCATTGATGAGTCTCTGGAGTTTGAACTCAAGGCCGAGAAGGAGTCGTATGTTTTTAGCGACTACAACCGCCAGTCGGCCACGTTCAGTGCCCACAAGCTGTGCGAGATTACGGTCGAGGTCAAGGACGAGGCGGGTCAGGCATTGAGCGGCGTTCTGCTTTCCCTAAGCGGCGGCGAGAGCTATCGCAAGAACCTGGTCACCGGCGACAATGGCGCCATTAACTTCCATTCGCTATCGCCCTCGCAGTACTACCTGCGGCCCATGATGAAGGAGTACAAGTTCGAGCCGAATTCCAAGATGATTGAGATCAAGGATGGGGAGACAGTGCCTGTGACCCTGACGTAAGTGGTCCTTTCTTGGAGTTATTGAGTGTCCTTTAATTAATATTTCCCTTTCCCTTAATTTATTTCCCTTTCCTTTAATTTATTTCCCTTTCCTTTAATTAATTTCTCTTTCCCTTAATTTATTTCCCTTTCCTTTAATTTATTTCCCTTTCCTTTAATTTATTTACCTTACCTTTAACTTATTTCCCTTTCCTTTAATTTATTTCCCTTTTCTTTAATTTATTTCCCTTTCCTTTAATTTATTTCCCTTTCCTTTAATTTATTTCCCTTTCCCTTAATTTATTTCCCTTTCCTTTAACTTATTTCCCTTTCCCTTAACTTATTTCCCATTTCTTTAATTTATTTCCCTTTCCTTTAATGTATTTCCCTTTCCTTTAACTTATTTCCCTTTCCTTTAATATATTTCCCTTTCCTTTCATTTATTTCCCTTCCCCTAGTGGCAAGCGCTTTGCTTACTCCATCTTTGGCTCCGTGACCTCCCTCAACGGCGATCCCTTCGCGGGCGTAAATGTCCAAGCCATTGCTCTGGAGGGCTGCCCGCAGCAGCAGGAGGAGGCCACCAGCGAGGCGAATGGTCAGTATCGTATACGCGGCCTCCAGCCCGGCTGCACGTACTCAGTGGTGGTCCTGCCCGACAAGGAGAGCGTGGAGCGTTCTATTCCCGCCCAGCACACGGTGAAGGTCTCAAGCGAGGATGTGCGCGACATCAATCTGGTGGCCATCAGCCCCCTGAAGATCGTGGACATCACTGCCCGCGTGACGGCCACCCTCAACGAGCACTACAAGACCCTGCGCATTGTGATGTACCGCAAGGGTAACTCCGACTCGCCCGTTTTCTCGCAACGCGTGGGCTCCCCGGTGAATCCCAAGGCCAAGCTCAATCCCAGCATCACTGTGTTCTTCCCGCGCATACCCCTCGACGGCAAGAGCTATGTGGTGGAGCTGCAGTCCACGCTGTCGGACAAGACCTACACCTACAAGCTGCCCTCGGCCACGTTTGTGGCGGATCGGGGCTCCGTCTTCATTCAGCTGGACTTCAAGCCCGAGGTGCGAGCCGCCGAGGCGGATCTCAATCAGAACTCCATTTCGGCCCTGGTGCTTATTGCCTTGGTGGCCATTGCCTTCTTCAAGCAGGATCTGGCCACCAGCTTCCTGAGCTTTGTGTGGAGCAAGCTGAACGACCTGGCCGCCGATTTGGCGCAGCGCCAGAAGAGCAGCAAGGCGCAGCAGGTGCGCAAGAATGAGCCGATCAACCAGCGGGAGATCGAGCAGATGGCCGACCAGATCAATGCCATCAAGAAGAAAAAGACCAAGAAGATTTAGTCCTTAGTCCTTAATTCAATTTAGTCACATTTCGAGGTATTTAGCGGAAGGTATTCATTCTTTTAGAATTTGTTTTCATTGTGAGAATTTGTTATTACCTTTTCCTTTTGAATTTTGCATTTAGTGTGTAAACTTCCTGGCTTTTATTTTCAAATAAAAACGTCGGATGGATTTTATTTCTAATGATTCCGTTTTTTCTCCTTTTTTCACGTGCAGATCGTTCTTATTCGCCAAACCCAAAGTGACCATATATTCTTTTCTTAAAAATCTAGCTTAATTCTATGCTTTATGTTTCTATGTGACCTTGTAATACAAAATGAGGTGTTTACAATTGTGAGAATTTGTTAATACCTTTTCCTTTTGAAATTTGCATTTAGTGAGAGAGTTTTTTTTCATTTTTTATAAATTTATAGATTGAGGCAAGTTTATTTTGTGCTTCTACTCTTATAGTTAAAATAAATAAATAATAAATAAATAAATACGGGGAAGGGGACAGGGACTCTACTGCATCAGGATGTGCTCGGCAATGGAGCTGAGCTTGCGATTCTTGTGCTTGGCATGTCGCCTTTCCGCTTGGAGGTTGATCTCGTTCTGGGAGTCCTCGGCTGTGGCTTCCTCAGTGGCTGCCTGCTGCTCCTCCTGTTGAGCTTGCTCCTCCGCCTGCTGCTCCTCCTGCTGTGCCTCTCCCTCTGCATTCTCCACGAATATGCACTCGGGATTCACTTCAGCACACTCGCCAAAGTTAGTGGCTCTGGACTGGGGATTCCTGGCATTGGTGTACTTCTCAAAGAAGCCGCGACCCACTATGCGGAAGGCCATGCTGGTCATGGGATTCAGCTTGGCACGGAACTCCATTTCACAGACAAAGCGGCGGCGGCAAGCCATGGAATCCAGGCCCAAAAAGGCGAACATGAAGTCGGCAATCCTAAAGAGAAATTTAAGATTTATAACCATATCAAAAGGTTACATATTCAAGCTCTACTCACTGCTCTTCGGCGGGCATTTGGCGGGCCACACTCTCCGTAATCTCCTCATCCACAATCTCCACTTGCTCAGCCTCAGCCTCACCCTCCTGCTGCTGCTGCTCCTCCTCCTGCTTCTGTTCCTCTTCAATGCTACGCCTGCCACGACGACGCGTATCGGAGGGACCAGTGGGAGGACCCGAAGGACCCGAGGGCGACTCGCCATGGTAATCGCTGTGTATATCAGAGACTATGTCCGAGCCGGCATAGCTGCTGTAACCCGAATAGGGCTCAAAGCTAGAGCTGGAGTCAAAGGAAGTGGGTGGAGATTCATAATGCTCCGAGTGATCATGGTCCAGGGAGTAGGGAATGTGATCGTGATGGGAGTAAGACGAAGGACTAAGGCAAACAAAATATTATAAATCTTTCAAGGAACACCTTCTTAAAGCTAACTCACGGATGATCCAGGATAATCTCCTGATTGCACCTGGCATGTGGCCAGAAATAGCGCAGACCCAAGTAAATGGCGCTGCCCACAAAGAAGGAAACAATGACCACTTTCACCTTGATCCAGTAGGCAATCGCAATGGGCCACAGGTGGCGATCTGGAAAGAAAGAAAACATCAAAAGATTAAATAATTTTCCATTGCATCAGAGTGGACCACTTTCACTGCTCTCGAAATTCTACATTTTAAAGCAGAAGTGCACGACAATTTATTAAACAATATCTATGCCCAAAGATTGAAAGTGAAAAGTGTTAATTGATCAGCGAGCGATTCGTGATCATCCAATTTAGGATGAGGTGCGTCTGGCTGGGGATTTGAACCATCGGAGAAAACTTTCCAAAGAAAGTGGCCAAGTACACGATCGATTTATGTGATGGAGGTAGTTCCAAGTGATAAGAATAAGAGTAATATCTAGCTAACTCGCTAATTGTTATGTAAATTATAATGTTTTGATAACAAACATTGAAGATTGGTTGATCTTATCTCTGGGGATTATGTTTGGGTAAGGTTTTAGGGGAAAGATTAGGTAATATTGAAAAGTTTTAAGGTATATTAAAGTGTTTTGGTATTTTAAGAAGCTGAATTTTCAAGAATAAATTAAGTTAAGGAAGATTTTCTGGAAAAGATTAGGATTAAGAGTTGTAATGACTTTGGAAGTGTTTTAATATTTAATGTTTAATTTATTTAAGCACGAACAAAATAAGTTAATCATTTAAATCAGTGTAAAATATGAATGTTAGATTATTTACAATATAATTTTATTTTATTATAGAGAGATGGTAATAGGAAGTAATAGGAAAGAACTGCAGAATTAAAGATGGAAGTAGTATCCCTTTAAATGGAAATGTTTTTCCTGAACTCAATGAATAATTCCTATCTCTCGATTATAGAAAAGATCTTTCCTAGTTTTTTCTTTAGCTTTTTCTTAACTTTTAAAGATGAATCTTCTCTTTTCCCAAGAATACGGACACCTTCAGTGCTTTACTTACACCAAAACATGTGATGACGATGCCGGCGCGTGCGTCCCTCGAACTCCATCAGCTCCCGGCCTAGATTCTCCCAGGTATCCTCCGCTTGGTTATCCACTTCCGCTGGCTGGGTCTCTCCATTTTCCGTCTCCTCGCAAAAGACCAAAGTATAGTAGATGACCAAGAGCACGGCTCCGTACCAAATGGTGTTTTTGTGCATGGTTGTAGATGGATTCTTTTTATAATAACTCGCGAATCGAATGGTGGTATTCCTTTGGTCACTGCAGAACCGAATGATGCAGCTCTAAGCCGGGTTTCCAGCTTTTATACCATCCGGCAAACCGCGCCAAGTTCAGGGGTGATAATTGAACTGGCTTTGCGCGCAGATTTTCACACATGCGTAAAGTAGAGCCGGCGACGATGACGAGAGTTTAATGTCTAAGACATGCATTTGAAATTTCTTCTTTAAACTGGTGCAATTTCACTTTCATAAGTCGTGCTCGCGTTTCTAGCCACTTTTGTGTTTTTCGGTTATTAAATTAGTGAGTATTACGAAACCTGGGCCTATGTTTTTAGGTAATTGTCAGGCGGCAAAGTAACGAATTTCCAAGAACTTCAGATTTCAAAAGTTATGTAAAGTGCGCCAGAGTATGACCATCCCTCGAAGTTCTAACAAGTTATCGACTGCTTGTTATCGGTGTCTTAGTGTCATCGCTAATTGAACAATTGTAAACATTATTTTGGATTTGTTTTCATTGCCGGTTTTTGAATCATGTCCAGCCTTAAGTCAAGTGACATGGACAGCAATCCAGCGCCGGATCCCCAGGCGCCCATCACCCGCAAGGGCTTCCTCATGTCGATGAATAGCGGCACTCCCATGCCCATACCCGAGCAGAATCTGGTAAATGCTGCCTTTCCAGCAAATCTCTTCTTAATATATTATTATTTGCCTTAATTTCAGTATGGACGGTGTCGCCCCGTCTCGGAATTCGAGAAACTCAACCGCGTGGGCGAGGGCAGCTACGGGATTGTGTGTAAGTTGAGCCCGGGAACCACTGATAACCCTGATTTGACCTAGAAATCTCCACCAGATCGCGCACGCGACACCCGCAACAACGAGATAGTGGCCCTGAAGAAGGTGCGCATGGACCAGGAGAAGGATGGCCTGCCTGTGAGTGGACTCCGCGAGATAATGATCCTGAAGCAGTGCCAGCACGAGAATATTGTCCGTCTGCGCGAGGTGGTGGTGGGCAAGAGCCTGGACAGCATCTTCCTGGTGATGGACTTTTGCGAGCAGGACCTCGCCTCCGTGCTGGACAACATGACGCAGCCCTTCACCGAATCGGAGGTCAAGTGCATCACGCTGCAAGTGCTCAATGCCCTGAAATACCTCCACGATCGCTTTGTGATCCATCGGGATCTGAAGGTGTCCAATCTCCTGATGACCGACAAGGGCTGCATCAAAGTTGGCAAGTTCAGCAGGCTCCTAAAGGTCTTACTTAGCTAATATTGTTCCTGATCCCCAGCTGACTTTGGCCTGGCGCGAATGTTTAGCAATCCGCCGAGGCCCATGACGCCGCAGATGGTCACCTTGTGGTATCGGGCGCCGGAGCTGCTCCTGGGCTGCCGCACCCACACCACGGCCGTGGATATGTGGGCCTTTGGCTGCATTCTGAGCGAGCTGCTGCTGGGGAAACCCCTGCTGCCGGGTAACTCGGAGATTGCCCAGCTCAACATGATCATCGATTTGCTGGGAGCACCTTCGGAGTCCATTTGGCCTGGTTTTACCGACATGCCCGCACTGCAAAACTTCACCCTGAGCCAACAGCCGTACAACAATCTCAAGACCAAGTTCCACTCCATCCGACAGTCGGGCAGGAATCTCCTGAACATCCTGTTTATCTACAATCCCCTGACCAGAGCCACGGCCGATGAGTGCCTCAATAGCCATTACTTTGTGGACACGCCGCAAGGTAAGGTTGCTACCTAGCTTTCTGCCGATTCCCGCTACAGTTTCTCTTGGTTCCCCCCTTAGCTTGCGATCCCCGCATGATGCCCACGTTCCCGCAGCACCGCAATAATGCCGCTGGCAGTGCTCCACCCGCTCCGCCGCCCGCCGACATTCCCATCTCCGATCTGCTCAATGTATTCGTTAAGCGCCAGCGCTTGGATTAAACAAAAACGAATTTATTTGGATATTATGCAATGATGATGAGGTGTTGGGTGGTTACAGGTACGGCCGGTCCATTGGCGTCTTCTTGGCTTTGTTGTCGCGCGCGCGGGGAAACCAGCGGTGCTTGGTGGTGTGCGTCAGCTGCATCAGCTCCTGGCGCGCCACCTCCGGGTGCTTGCTCTTGAACGCCCGCATCGCCGAGTTTAGCGCAGTTTCCTTGACCACCGTAGAGGTCTGAGCCTCGGCGATCTTGGGCAGGGGCTGGGTCTTCTCGTAGGGGTGGGGCTGCTCCGGATGCCAGGCCACAATGGTGCGGCCGTTCTTGGTCACCGCTACGGCCTTGACTAGGCTCTGGCCGCCGACGGCATTAGAGGAAAATAAACGAAAACCGGTGTACAAACGTGTCGCTGACATTTTTTTTTGTTACACTGCACGCACCGATAACTCGAGGCTGAACAGCTGTGAAGTTATCGGTTTTACTGGAAAGGGAGTGCTGCGGTTTTGGCTTTTTTATGCCAACTTCAAGCTTTTTTTAAGTAGCTATAGCTCCGTACTCAGACACGCGAAAAGTGTTCCTAAGCATTGAGCCAAAACGAGAGGTCAATATTCACTCGCTCTATCGTACTTCTTAGAAACACTTTTCGTGTGTCTGAGTACGGTGCTTATAAAAGAGAGGGATATTAAAAGCGTTTGAACAGATTTTGAGCTGAAAAGCCAATCTTTAATTAGTTAAAAAGTTTCTAACAATATTCTTTATTCTATAAGGATATTAAATTACATTTTTTGTATCTGTTTCAAACATTTTAAAACTCCATTTATTTATTTAGCTTTTTTTAGAGCTATTTCTAGCTATTAATTACCTTTTTTAAATCTTGTCTGCTTTGGCCACACTAAATGTCAGTGGAGGCTTACTCACTCTCAGCTGATTTTCATTCAAAAACAAAATTATCGCTGCGATGTGGATCTTCGCCTTAGTGGTCCACGTTCTGCTCCTGGGCTCCATTTTCGTCATCTACTTCCGCTCGCCGGTAATCAAGGGTCTCAGACCGCAGAAACGGCTGCTGGAACACGGTTTGGAGGCTCCGGCCAAGCGTTTGGTGCTGATTGTGACCGATGGCTTCCGCGCCGACTCGTTCTTCGAGGATAACTGCCGGTATGTGCCGCATCTGAGAGAGATCTTCATGCGGGAGGGCCTCGTCGGAGTGTCGCGCACCCGTGTGCCCACCGAGACGCGTCCCGGCCACATCGCTCTCATCGCTGGCCTCTACGAGGATCCGTCGGCGGTGCTGCGCGGCTGGAAGAAGAACCCCGTTGACTTTGACACGGTGTTCAACCGGAGTGCCCACACCTATGCCTGGGGTGCCGAGGACATAATCAGCATCTTTGCGCATCTCTCCAACGGGAGAAACATGCATTTCCAGTCCTACACCAACGATCTGGACTTTTCGCCGGGCTACGAGAGCTACGAACAGGATGAGTGGGTGTTCAAGCGGGCCAAGTGGCTGCTGGAACGCAGGGGTGCAGGACTGCGGAGCGCCAAGTCCGTGGTCTTCTTCCTGCATCTCCTGGGACTGGACACAGTGGGACATGTCCACAAGCCCGGGTCGCCGCAATTCCGCAAGAACGTGGACAAGACGGAGAGTGGCGTCTATGAGATCTACCAAATATTTGAGGAGGTATTTCCCGATAAGAGCACGGCTTACCTGCTGACCTCGGACCATGGCATGAGTGACTCGGGTAAGGAGCTTTTTATACCCGGTAGCCATAGGGTACAAGGGTATTATAAGTTAGTGCCAACCAAGAATGTATGTAACAGGCAGAAGGAGAAATCTCCGACCCTATAAAGTCTGTCTGTCTGTCCGTCCGTCCTTGTGAAACAACAGATCTCAGAGACTATAAGAGCTAGAGTTACCAAATTTGGTGACAACATTGGAATCTGTTGCACGCAGATCAAGTTTATTTTGGCCACGAACACTTCCGCCCCTAAAAATCATAAAAAACGCTATATAAGCTATAATCGTAATTTTTGGCTTAAAGTAAATAGATATAATAAATAAGTAGGCATTCGCGGACGTGTTTTGAAAATTTGAGTAAAATCGGATGGTAAACATTGAAGTTATTAAACAATAAAGTTTCTGTGTATGCTTATACTTCTTCTCTCTCTCAAAAGCTAAGAACTCAGACTCTCGAAAAGAGTTCCGTAGCATTGAGTCAAAACAAGAGGCAATAGTCACCCTCTCGCTCTATCGCACTGCTCAGGAATACTTTCCGGGAGTCTGAGCACATAGCTTTTGAGAGAGAGTGTCAGTGCGTGTTGCGCATCATGTTCCTAGCAACATTTAACTTTTTTTGATGTTGCCCAACATGTTTCTAGCAACTTTTGTCCTCATTTCTCAACATTTTCTATTTTCCATGTTCATGTCTAATTTAATATAACCCACAATGCTTTGGGTACCGGGTATCTCACAGTTGGTCACACTCGACTGTAGCTTTCCCACTTGTTTCCTATCTAAAAATGCATCTTATCTTGATTTCTTATCTTTAGGTTCCCATGGCGCTGGCACTGCCCACGAAACGGACACACCTTTCATGCTATGGGGCGCCGGAGTAGCCCGGACGGTGCCCAATCCTGGCAGCCGCAAGTTCATGCCCAACGACCAGGGTCCGCCCATGACGCTGCTCGAGCTGGAACAGGCCCAGCTAACGCCTCTGATGTCCGCACTGATTGGCCTGCCGCCGCCCATGAATAACTTTGGCACCCTGCCCATCGGCTACATGGATGTCAGCGAGGAGTACGAGGCCATGGCTGCCCACTTGAATGCCATGCAGCTGCTGGAACAGTATGACACGCTCCACACGCAGCACAATAGGGGAATGTTTGCGGGGCTGCTGCCCGCCTTCGATGAACTCCCCTCGGGTGCCATTACCAAGTACAGAAAGGCCATCAAGAAGCTGCACAACCAGAGGGCGTATGTGGTCTCCCAGGTGCAGAGCCAGGTCATGATGCAGCACGCCCTACACGGCATCGATTACTATCATGGTTATTACCGTAGGGTGCTCCTGCTGAGCACCACTGGTAGTTTCCTGGGATTCATCTTCTATCTGTACCGCCTGCTCTCGCGGAACAGGGGCAGCCGCGTGGAGGTGGTACTCTCGGCGAATGCCCATCTGGTGAGGCTGAGCCTGGCCGCCTCTGTGATCCTTTTGACGCTGTTCCTGTTGCTTCAGCGGACTCCTTTGGACATTGGGTTCTACCTGATGCTGCCCCTGTTCATCTGGCTGATGGCGGCCCAGCCTTGGAGCAGCTTTGCAGGATCAGCGCAGCCAGAGAAGGCTCCAGGTTTGAAGACTACCCTGTGGCAGCTGGCAATGATTATCCTGTGCGCGGAGCTGATGGTCTTCACCTTCTTCGAGCGCCGCCTGATCTCGTCGTGCTTTGTGTTCTTTGCCTGCTACAACAGTTGGCGTAACTTCCCGCGAAAGTCCCTGAAGTTCGGCTCCTGGCTGGTGTTGGTCTTGATCGTTTCCAGCTTTCCCCTGCTGCCGCCCTCGGTGGGCTATCAGAACTGGTACCTGCTGCTGGCTGGCGTTATCCTGATCCCTTTGAGCGTTCTGTGGTCTGAGAGCTACAGAAATCACACCAAGTACTGCAACGGCCTGATCCTGCTCAACACCATTGTGTGCGCCTATCTCCACGCGAACGGCACGAATATTCCGCTGCCCCTGAAGGTGGCCAGCTGGACGTACCTGATCTATGCCTTCGCTGCTATCCTGCTGAGCCAGGAGTCGCGACTGGACCTGCGTCTGGCGCAGATTGGCTTTAATCTGTGTTCCCTGTATGCCACTCTTTGCACCTCTTACGAGGCGGTGTTTGTCCTGCTGCTGGCCATGGAACTGAGTCTTACGCTGCGCGTCCAGGAAAATCAAAAGGAGAAGAGTGTGCTGCAGCTGGCCTTCACCCTGCTCCTGTACACCTTCTTCTCGTTGTTTGGCTCCGGCAACATAGCCTCGATCAGCTCCTTTGACCCGAACATTGCCCGCTGCTACCTCAGTCACTTTGCCCCGTTTGTGATCATGGGTCTGGTGCTGCTGAAGCTCCTCCTGCCCGTGGTGCTCATCATGGCGGTGGTGTATGCTCACAGCGAGTTTGTGCGCCAGCACGAGGAACAGATCTACATCTGCCTGCTGCTCATCTGCGATGTGATGGGGTTGAACTTCCTGTTTCTGGTGCGGAACCAGGGCTCCTGGCTGGACATTGGCACCTCCATATCGCATTTTGTCATCATGGAGGTGACCACACTCGTGATACTCGTCCTCGCCCAAGTGGCTAAGCTTCTCCTAAGACCCAACTCCTTCGAGAGCTTGAAGAACCTGCCGCTGCGCATCATCCACTGGGAGGCCATCAGTGCCAAGCCGCACTAGGCTGAAGGAAAGGGATTTTGTGACCAAAGCTAGGCTTAAACATTTATGTCCGATAATATTTACAACACTAATTAAGAATTAGTAACATACACATGTAAATCATAGAATCTATATGCTAGGAATGTGTCTGTGTTCTTGGGTGTGGGTGTGGATTTTGGGGGTGTAGGGTGAATCGATTGCTTTAAGAAAGACCTTAGAAATCTGATTAAATTGAAGGTTCTTTAAATTTACATACAAGTTATATCAAACTTGGCTTATTTCATCCTTTATTTATATTTTTAAAATATTTTTTCATGCTTTACCTAATTATACAATTTAATTTAATGAGGATCTTTGAAAAAATACAAATTTTAACTTGATAAATAGAGGTTCTTCTTCATAGAGTCCAACTAGGCACCCAAAGGCTCGATTTCTTTAGTTTTTCCCATAGGAATAAAAAAAAAAAACGTAAGAATAGTACGAATTTGAGTACGCTGATACTCAATTTCCGGATCCCATAATTCTCTCTGTGTAGTTTAATGAGGATCTTTGAAAAAATACAAATTTAACTTGATAAATAGAGGTTCTTCTTCATAGAGTCCAACTAGGCACTTTGGGTGCCTCGATTTCTCTAGTTTTTCCTACAGGAATTTCTAAAAAATCCGTACTCAAAATGAGAATAGTATGAATTTGAGTACGCGGATTCTCAATTTCCGGATCCCATAGATTTTCCTATAGGAATTTGTAAAAAATCCGTAGTCAAAATGGGAATAGTACGAATTTCTCAATTTCCGGATCCCATAATTCTCTATGTGTAGTTTAAGCCAATCGATTCACCCCTAGTTTTTTTGTTGTTGTGTGTGGTTGGTGTGCGTGTGTAGTGTGTGTGTGTCATGGCACGACGACATCTAATGAGTTAAGTGAGTAAGCAGCAGCATTATGGCCCGGATTTTAATCTTTCAGATATCGCTCCAGCGGATTAAATCCCTGGCGCTTGGGACTGGCCGTCTCATCTGAAATTTAAAGTTAAGATTAGTAAAAATCTCCAATTCCATGGATGCTTCACCCACTTGACTGTGCCGCCGGCTTGACGGTGGTGGCACTCTCCCGCGGTGACGCCTGCAGACAGTTGCGCCACTCGGCCAGCGAGATCTTCTTGTCACCATTGATGTCGCAGTACCTGGGCATCTTCTTGCCGCATCTGCGTAGGTTGCTATTGAAAGGGATAATGGTTAAGTTTACCTTCCTCTTTAAACTCCATCTCCAGCTCTCACCTGGCACTCGTGACCAAATCCCGAAAGACCTTCCACTCTCGCCGCTCCCAGGACTTGTTCTTGTTCTTGTCCAAGTAGACAAAGCTTGTGGTGGCAATCCGTTCATCCTCTGATTTCCACACAGTGGAGTTGGCACTGTAACTGGTAAAAGCTTGGAAATTAATTCAGATATTTCCCTAAAAACAGGGATAAACCTACTCCTGTGGCAGAACCGAGGTGTTGAGGAAGGCCTTTAGCTCTCGCAGGAACTGCGTCTTTCGGGGCTCCGTGCAACCCTTCATGGGCCTGACCACCACATCCTCTTCGCACTGGGGTCGCTTGTTCTTCACCGATGTGCCCGGAATGCTCTTGCCCGTATCCTCGTTGACGCACCAGCAGTAGGAAGTGGAGGTATAGCACTGGACACGCTGATAGCGACCATCTGGCAGGCACTGAGGCACAAAGAGCTTGCCGCCATGCTATGAAGGAGAGGAAAAGGTTATTATAGAACAACTTAAGGGGAGTTAAGATTGCCAGTACTTACCCCCTGCTCTTCTAGGGCCACAGATTGATCCATCCAGCAGTTGGACTCGCTCTCGGTATCCTGGCTCGTCGTCTCCGGCTTGGAGTTCAGCACTGTCAAGATATGCGCGTTAAAATACATTCTATTCTGCCCTTTGGAAGCATGCCAAATGAACACGAACCACCGAAAAGAAATGATATGAAATGAGGATCTAATCTGATTTCATACAAAAACGGAATAATGGATAACTGATAATGGATAATGGATAGTGGATAATGGATTACGGATAGTGGATAATGGAATGTATACTGGATAATGGATAATCGACAATGAATAATGGATAACGGATTGGATAATCGACAATGAATAATTGATAATGGATAATGTATACTGGATAATGGATAATCGACAATGGATAACGGATAACGGATTGGATAATCGACAATGAATAATGGATAACGGATAATGGATAATGTATACTGGATAATGGATAAGGGATAGTGGATAAAGGATAATGGATAATTGATAATGGGTAATGGATAATGAAGAATGGATAATAGACAATGTATATGGGGTAGTGGATAATGGATATTGGATAATAACATAATGAATAACATAATGGATAATGGATGATGGATAATGGATAATGGATAATGGATAATGGATAATGGATAATGGATAATGGATAATGGATAATGGATAATGGATAATGGATAAGGGATAATGGAAAATGGATAATATATGTCTTTAAGGTTATTATTGTGTATTTAGGTTGTGAAGTTATCAAAAATTGTATTCAAATATCGATTAATGATCAATGATCATTATTATTTTTATTAGAAAGGTCATTAATAATAGTGAAACTCTTAGGATAGAATCATGACAGGAGTCACCACTAATCAGAACTCAAGGGAATGTTATTATGAATATTATTTTCATAGAATTAATGTAACCTTTTCTCTTAAAGTGATCCGAAAACATATGTCTGCTTGGTTAGTTAGATTAGACACAAAATCTACGTACTATATAATGATGGGATGTGGCTACGTGAGTTGGGCAGATCCCCGCCCTCCGACTCATCCTCCTCTCCGCCGAAGCCCGTTCCGCCATCCTCGTAGTTATCCTCGTTTTCCTCACTGCCACTCACATCCTCGGCGTATGTGTGGGGATGCTGTCGGGTGGCACTGCCGATGATATTCGTGTTGGTATGATCGCGATGATTGCCATTGGAATTGGAATTGGTGGTGCCATGGACGTGGTAATGGGTGGATTGCGGCGGAGCGGTGGCTGCACTGCTGGCCAGGAGGGTAACGACGGCGCTACCTGGATACAGGTGAGACATACGTGCGAGAGATGGATTAAATGCTCGAGAATATGGGTCATTAGTTAAGGGTTAGTTGCGGAGTTTGTTAATATTAATATTAAATATTTAGTGACTTTGTTTAGTTATAATATAATCCCATATCCACTAGTTTATTTATTTTTTGTATATATACTCACGATTGTTCAACTTATTGCTAAAGCAGATACTCCACTCCAGCGAATTAAGGTTCTCGTCCTTGGTTTTATCACAGTGCTTCGCAAAAGTCCTTCCACAGCGACGCGGCTTTACATTCTGTTCAAAGTCAAAATTAAGGATAATCCAGGAAAGCCAAAATAACCCCCTTAATATACTCACCCTCTTGAGAACCTTCTTCAGCTCCCGCACCTCCTGGCGATCAAGCAAGTGATCCCCATTCGTGTCCAGCTTGGCGAACTTCCACTCCAGTATAGCCCCATCCGATAGCGATGACTGTCGCAGGAAGTTCTGGGCCTCATTCCGGAACATTTGCATCAGATTGCTGTTGAACATGGCCCGATCCGACTTGCTGCAGGGCCGATGGCCAGCAGCTCCCGACTCCGAGCTGCCCTTGGAGGCGGCCGAGGTGTCTGGACTGAAGCTCATCTGGTGAGAGGCCAGACGGCGTCGGTTGCGTCTGTAGGCTCGGCAACGGGGCTTACCCCTTCGCGTAGGCGTCGAGGTGTCCTCGATGGGTCTGCCCTGGCTGTCGCTGCACCAGCAAGGACCCGTCTTGCCATAGCACTGCATGGCCGCATAGTTGCCATCCTTGCGGCAGCGGGGCACAAAGTAATCGGGATCCCGAGCTTGCTGCCGACGGGCGTACTTCACGGCCTCCAAGCAGGCTGAAAAGGAGATTTTAATTAAGTTTTTAAGGTCTTAAGGAAGGATCTTACCATTGCAGGACTCGTGGTACTTGAGGCTCACCTGGTGGCCGCCGCACTGCGCCCGCAGCAGGTGACACCTGGTGGGATAGGTCTGGCCATCGGTGCCGCAGACGGGTCCCTCGTTATCATCGCACTCGCCCTGCTTGGCGGCGCAGGCGGGTAGCTTCATCTGGCGGAGGAGGAAGGAGGAGACAGTCAGTGGAGGCTAAGAGGCCTTACGAACGCGTAAAATGATTTACTGCACTTATGGCCAGGTCTGCTGCGAGTCGCCGCCAAGCGTCTGGGCTCTCGGCTCTGACTGGAATACGAATTCGGAATATTGGCAGCTCGCGCGTCGGACAGGGGCGGCGTCGGGGGAGGAGGGATTCGGAGCTAATGCGAAAATCAAAGTTGTCAGGCCCATACACAGCCCCGAAAAATTCGCAGCAACAAAAAATGATTATGGCAACCAACTGGCTGGGCTGCTGAGTGCGCGAATTCTTGTTTAGCCCACAAAAAATCACATAAGCGCGTGTATGTAAATCGGAGATATATATCTCTATCTATATCTATATATATTTGTATGTATGTTTATACAGGGGAGGCCCAGCAGCAGCAGTTGGGACTTGCAGCCAGCAGCACCTTTTGTCGCCAATTTGCTGCGGGCAAAAAAGTCAGCCCACGGATATTTATGTGTCGTGTCTCTCGGACATTAATTAGATTTCGCTGTTTATTGAAAAGTGAAATGCGTCAAGCCATCTAAATGTCCCATAACTGAAACATGTTTCGGATAAGATATGAGGATACTAATTGAGTTGCTGCTCTTGCTTACTATAAGTTGTTGAAAAGTAGCTGAGATCGGGGAGTAAGTGAGTTTTTTGGACTACAGATGAACTTCTCTAGCCTCAAATCTCTTTTAAAATCAGTTTTTGGAAACTTTCCTCTATGGATTATAAAGTTTAGAGTGATATAGATTCTTTCCATTCAAAAAGAACTTGGATAGAGTGTGTTTCTGGACATAGCCTATATGTAATCTGTATCCGTAGGGTTTTCTTTAAACTAGAAGTTTAATATAAAATTCTAGGGAATCCAAGGAACTACGTCTTCCTCTAGTTTGATGCCTTTAGATAAACTCCAAAATGATAATTCAACACCGATATTTCATATTCCAATGTGATTTATCGAAATTGGTAAATAGCTTTACGATAAACAATGCTTTTAGATTTATTTATGCCTGCCAATAAACTCCAAGATGATAATAAAAAACCGATAGTTCAAATTTGAATGTAAGTTATCGATAGTAGTATAAGGTGGTTCGATTAACAATGTCATTCGATTTCGATCAAATACTTTCTTGTCTTTGTCTTTTTGACGTTCAGGTTCTGGAAAGCTACTGTATATCACCTTTCGTCTATTTTTATTATTAAAACTATTACCTATTAAACCATAAAAAATATAACAATGATCACTAGTTATAAATACTTATAAATTCCTCCCAATCCATAAACAGAATGGATTATACTTATCAAAATGTTGTAATCCTACCAAGTAACTTCAGGTTTTAATATAAACAAATCCCCCGGGAAAGTCAATATTATGGAGCTCCCGTGACCCCTTCTGTTCTGCTTACTGTAAATACCGGGAGCTCTCGACCTCCCCCCCACCAAGAAATGTTCTACAATTATGAGTAGCACCAATTATACCTGTCCCAGTGTTGTCTTGATGTTGCCACAACACACACAGACAATGTGTGTACACATAAAAATCCAAATAATGTAGAATGTCTGTAAACAATTCGAGTTCTTTTTCGTTTTCTGTGGGCATCGAGCACGCGCTGCCTGGAAATCGGAGTGCGCAGGTGATTTTCGACTCCCCCCGACTGGGCGCAGACACATATCGGGCAAACATTCATATATATAGACACATATAAGTGTAGATATAATATATATAATGCTGCAATCGGCAGATCGGATGGCTGTTCTGAGAAGTGGGGCGTAGGGCATCTGGTTAAGCACTCGGAACTCGATTCTCTGGCATTGGCCAATTGGAAATTTGGGAATTGGAGACGGAGGCGAGTTGTGAAATAATTATTTTGAGAGCTTTAAGAATTAAGGTGAGAAATTGGAAAAAATTAAATATAAATCTAAATTCGCTTCAGGTAATTATTTCTTTCTCTGTAGCTTAACCCCCCTGCAAGTTTCTGAGCCCCAACCCTGTGCTTGGGAATGTCTCTGATTGGGAATGCAAATGACATATTCGCTAGCGATTATCCAAGCATTAAATAGGGCGTTATCCCGAAAACGTGCCTGGAGTGAGAATCCCCACCACACCTGGAGCACCCTGTTGCTCCCTCTCACTCTCCATCTCTCCCCTCTCTCTTATTCTGATTCTCCTGGAGAGGAGAGGCTACAAATTATAAAAGGAGACAGCTCAAGGATTGTTACCGAGATAACGACAAAATTATTGACTGACAGTTCTCACGCTCGCCGAACGAGGTGGGAAAGCGAAGGCTGCGATAGGCAACGAAGGAGGTGGAGGGTGGTGGAGAATCACAAGAAGCTCGCTCCACACTTTAAATACTTCTTCACACTTTGTCATCATCAGCCAGCTTAGTGGCATTGGCAAAAAAAAAATAAAACTAAAAAAAAAATTAAGAAGAGGCTTAAAAAAAGAGGAGCAAAGAGGCTGGCAAAAGAAATCGCTTTTGACTTGTGACCATTTTGTGTTCTCCTTTTTGCACCTCCTCCCCCTCCTCCTCCTCCAACTCTTGTTCTGCTGCTTCTTCTTCTTCTGGTTTTCTGCAGGAACACGAAACACGTTCGTCCGTCGGTCAGATGAAACAAAAACAAAAATCAAGGCGGCGGAGGAGAGTGGGAGAAGAAGAGCCGGCAGACTCTCTTCTTAGAGTTTGGCAGACTGCGCGGCGGCGAACAAGCTGGAGAAAACGTAGGAAGGAGGAGAACCACAATCGCAGCTTCCCAGCTTCTTCTTCTTCTTCTTCGTCGCACTCTCTTTGTCTGACTTTTTGGTACCTTTTGATACCTGGAATATTCAAGTGTTTTCCCGGGATTTACAAAGTGATCACACTTGGTTGGGTGTATGGTGTATGGCAGAAAGTTTTGCAGAGATGCGAGCATTATTTTGAGGGGATTAAGAGCTTAACTTTAGATCTATTGATTTTAATAGCTTTAAACTGATCTGCAATTTATTGTAGCATTTATTTTCATAAGCTTGGATATTGAAAAAATCGAAATTCCTTTGAAGTTAAGCGTATATAATAACAATTATATTATGATTACTTGTAGCTAATTATTTATTTGTAGATAATGACTTATTTTTCTTATTCATACAGATATGTTACCCTGTAATTAACATCGTTACTACGTGAACTGCCATCCTAAGGGATATTAATTATTCCAATGGAATGGAGTTCTGGACCCTGATGAAATACAGCTCAAAAGTATAGTTAGTCTAGAATTCTTTCACTAGGGATCGCATCTACCTAGTTTTGGAAGTCTTTTTATAAGATTTAAGTCGTAAAACCCGAAACAAGTTCCTAAAACTCGGATGCACTCTCCAAATTTAATAGTTTTCCACTTTCCATATTCCTGTTATATCGTATTAATTCCACCTTTTCGATATTTGTGGGGCAAACTTACCGACTGATCGTCATCACTCCTTCCAGTCGCTATTAGGACCGCCAGCCAGGTGACGAAGAAAACGCATCTCGCCAGCATTTCACTTTGCAATTCGATTTCGTCAATTAACTGTTCTTTCAGGTGGGGATACTGTAAGGTGTGTCTGTGTGTGTTAATTACATGAAGTGCGTCGCTGTGTCTCTCTCATTATAATCCGATTTTTGTAGGTTTTTTCTTCGATTATTTTCACCAACTATGAAACTTTTTCGCAAAGTCGCAATTAGATTTTCCTCGTAGAACTTTTACTTTGCCGCTTTCCGATTTTATTTATTTACCGATTTCCGCGGGCTATTTATAGTCGAGCGGTGTGTGTGCGCTCGTGTGTGCATTAAGGTAAGGTGTGTTCTGGTAGATCTTCTGTTTATATAACGTGGTGTGTCTTTATGTGTGCGATTTTGCCGCAGTTTCGTTTTGGTTTTCGGTTCGTTTTTAAAAAAGAGCAAGCGCAGAAGCGAGGATCACTTGGTTATGTAGCTCCCGGAGCCAACTGCAAAAATCCAACCGAACGACGCCGAGTTCCACACACGACTGGCCGCCCAGCCTGGGATCTGGATATGGTGGAGTGGCAGTGGCCCAAACCGAGTGCCACCGTGCCGTGAGAGATCACGATCGCAGCGGGCGAGAAGAGAGCGCGAACCGGGGGAGAATCGAGGCACTCTCTCTCTTTTGGGAGAGCGTTTGGCTTGCTTGGAGGGATTGGCTTGGAGGACAGCAGCGGCGGCGACGGCGGAGAGAGCGGGATCCCGCTGTCGCCAGAGTGTCTGGCGTGTCGCTTCCAATATCTTATCTTTGCGACTCCGACTCCGAGAGACCGGACAGCTAGTACAGTGGAGACTAGGTAAGGTGGATAATAAAAAAAAAACTGAAGAGAAAAAAAGGGATAGAAAAATGAGGTAAGATTTCTTATAAAATCATATTTCAACCATAAATTTCATACTTTAATCTTTAATTTATAGAAAAATGTATTAAATCTTAGTTAATTTATTTTGTAAAAACCCTATTTGTCCACTATTTCGTGATTTGAAATCAAAATAAGCTTTTAAATTTGTAATTAAGCCTAATTTAAGGAATATAATATAATTTACTTAAATGTCCAATCATAGGCAATGGTAAATTTTGTTTTTAGGGCTCCTTCTCCCTCTGTAACCTTGTAATTCCCAACTGGTCCCGATATAGAGCAGATGATGGGATAAGTCTATCCCTAATATAATGATAACTCCATAAAAATCGATATATTCAAAGGGATCCTCTTCAAAGAAAATAATTTTCAATGAAATCTAATTTACGATAGTTCAGTTTAAAAAGTCCTACTTAGGCACAGCCAACTGTGTCTGCATAAAAACGATCGTAGACGGTGTGAGAGCACTTGTGTGTGCGTGTGAAATTTATCTTCCTTTGTGCATCTCAAGAGGTTGCCTCACCAACAACAAAAGCAACAAAAATCATCTAAAACAAAGCGGCCAACAGTTGCACCAGCTGCTGCTGCTGCTGCTGCTGCTGCTCAGCCAGCGGGGGAAACCAGGGGAACCACAAACGTGAGCCGTCGAGGGCCCGGGCCCCGCTCGCTCCTGTGATTTATAGAGCCGCCGGCCAAGGAGTCCAGGTTCACCTGGCGGGGCACAGAGAGAGAGAGAGAGAGAGAGACGCAGAGACGTTGTTGCTTTGCCGGTTGCCTCGATGTTTTCGGTGTGAAACCTGCCAGACAGTCTGACGGCAGCGATAACTGCCACTGCCCCCCCCTGCTCTTCACAGACTCACTCCTTGTACCCTACAGCAATCCCCCAACCTCACTCCGCCCCTGGTTCTGCTTTGTTTTCGGCTGTGCCACACTCTGTTTTGTGGTGTTCTTCGGCGATTGGATGTGCACTGGAGAAAAGTTTGGGGTTATTATATTATAATAAATGAATTATGTTCATGTTATTTCAAAAAATGAATTATGTTATTTTTTGTCATTTCTTGCTATATTCTTTTGTCATTTCTTCTGCAGCTGGCGCCATTATATCGCACGGCCGAGGCTCGAATGCGCCACCTGTTGCAACAGCAGTGCCTTAGGGCGGTGTGTTAAAATTCTAACCTTATTGCTAATATCTCCCATGTTTATCATCCGATTTTACTGAAATTTTTAGAAAGCATCCGCTCTATTTTATTCATTTTGTTGTATTTATTAACTTTAACCCGAAAAAACGAGTATAGCTTATTTAACGTTTTTTTATGATTTTTGAGGGCGGAAGTGGGCGTGACCAAATTTTAAAACAAACTTGATCTGCGTGCAACAGATTCCAATGTTGTCACCAAATTTGGTAACTCTAGCTTTTAAAGTCTCTGAGATCTGTTGTTTCACACGGACGGACAGAGGTTGGCACTACCCATAATGCCCTTGTACCCTATGGGTACCGGGTATAAATATGGAGAAAGTGAGCACATTCTAATATCCTTTTCTTATACTTTTAAACTTTTTTTCTACTTTGAAACCATAAGAAATTGTTTTTGAGGGATTTTAATTTGATGCAGAAAAAGCCTTAATCTGATTAAGTAAGAAAGCAAACCCATGAAATTACCAAAATTCAGTGCTATGTATTTTTCTGCCCGTGTAAATGGGTAAGCGAAGAAGACTCGAGAGCGGTGCCAGGAGGCGGGGCTTGGACTCAAGTGGAGTGGACTGGCAGACAGTATGACGCCAAAATGCAAGACAAGACAAGACCTGGTCGATAACAAAGGTAAACAGGCAACGTGCAGCGGCCAGCGGCCAGCGAAGGAGCAACTGAAAAAAAGCCTCGGTCGTGGGATCCGATCGGGATTGCAGCCGCTCAACTGGGCCCACAGCCAGATGCAGATACAGATATATAGATATAGATACACATACGCCGCCGGCTGACGCAGATACAGCAGATACGGATACAAGTACACCCGCCTCCGATCTCCGACGACGACGCTGTGTGTGCCCAACTAATCATTGTGTGATTCTTGTTTGTTTATTTGCCCGGCTTTATGAAGAGACTTTTCGGTGGAAATTATTTATTGTCGCCAGTGTGCGTGTGTGTGTGTGTGTTTATGTATCCGAGTATCTTCGAGTAACCGAGTATCTGTGGTGGCACAATTAAATGGTTAGCTAGAAATCGAATCGATTACCGGATCTGATCAGATCAGCGAATTATAATTATTTGGAAGCGTCAATAGAGAATATCCGTTCACACTTTTGTTTATTTTTTGGATTTTTGTAGTGTTTTTAGATCCCTTAAGCTAGGGAAGTTGGGTTTTTAATTTAAGATCAAGGCAAGTATTATTTCAGGTAATAGAAGCAGGAGTTTAGGCTATAAAAATGCATTTAAAAAGCTTAAGTATTTTCTTAGACTACATAAAGTTTACTTCCCGCAAAGCTCTGAGAACTGGAATATCTCCGACTCTTATGTTATATATAGAGAGATTATCATAAACCGGTAGCTCTGATCAATCAAAATGTATTTAATATTAATTATATTGAATTAAAATGTGGTATAGCGTATTATAGAGCATTTAAAAATAAAATATTTTGTATATCAAGAAAATATTTCATTAATTAAACACTCAAAATTCCTTATCAAAAGGGAGCAAACTGATTTATTATTATTAAAATAAAATCCCCGTGACAGGGGACATTTTTCAAGAAAATCTTATCAGAGGTGCCAAAAAAATCCCCTTCACTTTGAAATCAATTAAAAGATCTGGCAAAAAGTATGCTATAAAATATTTAAGGTTCAAAATTCCTTATTTCATACAGTTGAACATTTTATAGCATACTTTTGGGTTAAATAGGAAATGATTTCAAACTGTTAATCTTAAAATGTATAAGTTCTACATTGGCTGACAATAAATAAGCATTCTATAGTTAGTTTAATAACTTTTTAACTACATTCTGCTTAGTTCTCCATCATAAATTTGTACCTACTCAACGTATTTTTTGTTGCGCATCCATCTTTACATTTCAAGCTCAGCCTCAGCCTGGAAAATGCGACAGAGTTATGCAAATATCGGTCCTAAATATAAAATTTCCCCTTAAATAAATGAAATAGTACCCTAGACAGGGGCTTCTCCCCATTGTTTGTCCGAAGACGAGCTGTTAAAATAAAATCCCCGCGACGTGTGTGCTCCTGCATATTGAACAAGACAAAAGCGACAATGGCGAAATAAGTCATCCGTACAGTGGGGAGTCCCTGGGCGAATCGATCTGCCACAGAGATTGCTATATAAACTCAGCGAAGCCACCACAAGTCACAACAGTATTCGCACCCAGATTCCATCATGAAGTTCATCGTCTTCCTGGCTATCGCCCTCGCCTTGGTGGCTTGCCTGGTGCAGTCTCAGCCCGTTCCGGAGGAGGCCCTCGAGGAGAGTCTACTAGCGGAGCAGCAGCCCTACCTGGCGCTGGTGGAGCACAGTCGCCAGAAGAGGGCCACCTGCGACCTGCTGTCCAAGTGGAACTGGAACCATACCGCCTGCGCTGCCCACTGTCTGGCCAGAGGGAACAAGGGCGGCTACTGCAATGACAAGGCCGTCTGCGTGTGTCGCCGTTGAGTTGAGAAATAAGGGAAACAACTTAATGATTTTGACGAA
>VNKF01000721.1:5974-75189 GCA_008044355.1 Drosophila lacteicornis
TTTTTTTTTTTTTTTTTTTTTGCTGTAAGACATATTTTTCTGGCTGTTGAAGGAGGTATCTCCGACCACATAAATTAAATATATTTCTAATCAACATCACCAGCCGAGTTCATTTAAGGGGTTACATCTAGTTAGAACCCATAAAAAATTAGATTTAAAAAAATGGTTTAATTTTAAAGGTACAGGCAAAGGAATTTTGGAGTGTCCACTCTATCTCTGAAGTGGATCATCAAATGAAAAAATCAAGCTGATTTCGTTAAAGTAATGTAGTAACTAATTGAAGGATACACCAACGAATTTTCTTTAAGGAGCCTTTTTTTTAAATTAAAAACCAATATTTTTGACCTAAATTGTTTATAAAATGAAAACTTTTTCTCGAAGATTAAAAAGCATCGATTGTTTACTATTAAATATAAATCTTAAGCCCCTGCAAACATTTGAAACTTATCGATTAAGCCGTTTTTAGAAACTTTTAAAAAACTGTTTTGAGAAAAAAAGTTTCAAGTTTCGAAGGCTACCTACAAAAGCTCTGAAGCGTCATTACCATTAAGTAGACATAAGCGTCATATTGAAATTTTCAGAGTGATTACTTGAATAAATGTACATGTAAAATAAAAAAATCTATTTTCTTTTAACTCTAACTACACTTCTCCAAGTCCGTCTGTCCGTATAAAGCAACAGATCTCAGAGACTTTAAGAGCTATAAGATTTAGTAAAAACATTATTTTCTTATAATTCCCTTTAACCGTGATGCATAAAGCCATGGGTATCTGGTATCGAACAGTCGTTGTGTAGCTTTCTTACTTTTTAGATTTTATACAATTAAAGAATGCAAAACAAAAAATAAAAAACAGTAACTAGCAATATGGAACTCATACTGCTATGCAATTTTCATCTATGTGGTACTTTTTTGTCTTACATAATGTTGGAAAGATGAGGCAATGTGGTGGATGTTGAAACATCTAGCTTTTCGGTAGTTCCATTCTGCTATTCAAATTAATTGCACAACTCGTAAAAAACTTTAGGGAGTCGTGCTTATCAGTTGGCCAGCATCGCCAGCTGGAGTCGCTGCAGTCCACCAAATCCACAGCGCTTCGAAAAAACTTTTGCCATGATGGCCCTGACAAGCATAAAATCAGGAGCGTATCAGGGAATGTGGGGCACGGTGGCATCCAGAGAACGTGCAAGTGACCCAAAGAGCCATGCGGCCGTATCCTAGGGCACACGGATGGGCGGGTGGCGTGGGTGGAATGATGGCTGAGGCCAATGGCGTAATTTATGTAGGCTCGCTAAGCCCTTCCATGCGTGAAATGTGATTATATCTGCGTATAAATACGCATACAACTGTGGCCGTGTACGGGTTTGATATATACTATACAATGTATAGGTACATATGTGTGCTTGGGTGTGGGAGATACAGTATGAGCGATAGCAAGGAGTACGATAAATTTGTAGATCAAGGTGGAGACACAATCCACTGCAAATCCATTAAACATTTTCCAAAGCTTAAACCACTTTGCTTATTAAGAAGATTCAATTGGGAGTAAGAACCCTAAGAATAGTATGTGAACAAATCATAACTGAACTAACTTTTGTATCAGACCATAAAAAAATCAATGTTTATTAAAATACCTGTAAATTAATTCAATGCATAATCCTTTCTTAGTAAAGGCCAAACTAATTAGTTGTTACGTTAAGGCTAGAAAACATATTATTAGAAATAGATAGAGTTTAAGTTATAGTTTGAAATCAGCATTAAACCAGAGACAACTCAAACGTTACTTATTTTTATTTTGGTTCAATATTAAAAGCAAAAACGAGCTCCGACTAATCCAGACGAATCTGTAAAGTACCCGAATCGAGATGTCCATGGGCATTAAGCTGGCATTGGCGTTCTTATCCGATGATAACGAAACAACAATTGCCAGAGCTCCTGCTGCGCTGCGTCTGCTGCATTAAGCGCGTCATCGCACAAATACACGCACAGGGACAAAGGCCGCGTGCGTGTGCATCTGCACTGTTAGTATTAGTGCGGCTTTGTTGTTGCGCCAAAAAGCAAGCCAAGGATTTTTCGCACATTTACGCCCGCAAATGACTGTGCTGATGCACTGAGAAATACTGAAAATAGCATTTGCTTCAAGATATTTACCAATAAATGTAGAATTTTAACAGAAGTTTTTTAAAGTACAAACATATGTACTATTTACCGTCTATCCGTTAATATAAAAACTAGTCTCTTAGTTTTTAAGCCGTCGGGTGGAATCTTTTAGAAAATGGATTTTTAAAAGATCTTGTCTAATATGTATGAATGTATGTGGGAACGAATTCGAACCATCATATCCTATAGCTACCGTATCGTGCCATATTAACGGATTTTCGTTGTTTTTAAAAATATTGGATTAAAACTCAATATACTATATAATTTTATAATTCAATTAGCAATAGCTATAAATATAAAATTTTATAAATTTATCTGCATGGGTATGTAAACATTGGGCTTCCGAAACTAGCTTCCTTTCTTGTTAATTTACATTTAACAAATTTATATGACTAAGCACCTGGGTAATTGTCAAATTTAATATGATGTTTTGAGGGGTTTCAAATGCTAATTATATAGAGACTATTTATATTACTTAAATATCAAAGTATTGTATATATTTTAAGAATGTAAAATATTTTGGTCTGTTGATGTTTAAAGAAATCTTTGTAAGTTCAACTTAATGCCAATGCAACCATAATAAGCATCTGAAACCATATTAAAAAAAGAAAGTATTCCGGCATCAAGTCAAATCTGTTTCCTGCTTTCCTTCCTTTTATTAAGGAAAGCAAATTGTCCAAGTTTTAAATTATAAGTGGTATAGTGTAATCGACACATTTTCCTGTTATTTTCGAAACTCTATTTTATTTTATATAAATACCCATTTCTTCAGTGGTCTTAATTTGACCTGCTCAATAATAAATTATATTTTCGAAAGCTTCAGACTACTTCAAAAAACTTAATAAGCTGAAATCTCGAAAGATGTTCAATCTCAAAAAAAAATTAAAACAAAACCAGATAAGGTATCAAGGTAATCTTTAAACGCCTGGCTGTCATTAAACTAGAAAGTAAAATAAAATTAAGGTAAAAATAATAAATATACTTTTGCTTTAAAATATTTAGACTTTGGTATTTTTTATTCAAATTATTTGTTATCCTAAAATTAAATTATTTGTTTTCCTAACGCTTTAAAAACACACTATTGTATATTTATTGCGTTAGTCACATATGTATGAAGTAAGTTTTTCCAGTGTCCTACTGCTCCTTGCTCATTCTCTCTTTCTCTCCTACAGACGACCTTCACTTTCATACGGCTGTCCGCTTATTATTATTTTTTTTTACTTTATTCTACCCTTTTTTTAATAACACGTTCGGTTGCGCCGTTTTTTTTTTTTCAGGGTACTGTAATATTATAAGTGCGGCAAGCAGGGGCGGTGGATAGAGGCTCTAAATAGGCCAACTATGCAACAACAACTACTTGTTGTGTTGCATGCACGTCATGAGCTCAATTAACTGAGATATTTCTTGTTAATGCCTTAGCCACTTGGCAAGGACATTGGCGGTTAAAACTGGTTGTTATTTTATATCCTTTTTTTGGTTGCTCTCTGTTATTTTTTGCGGCCGATGTTGTTGTATTTTTAGAGAGCGAACAGCAGCGTAAAGACAGCAACAACAGCAAGATTCGCGGATACACACATTTTCACAAATCAAAAAAGCAAACGAATATTGCCACACACACACTAAATTGCCGCACACCCACACACACGCACACGTACACGGGCACGGACACGGACAAGAGAGACAGGAAAAATCTCTCTTTTTTTATGGATTTTCTGAGCAGGCAATCTGCTTTCCTTGATATTTGATTAAACAATTTCTTAATGGTTTTTTAATATTTTTGTTTACGGTCTGCTTCTCTAGTTTTAACACATACATAAGCACGCCTTTTCAGTTTATTACATTTTACACTTGTCGCCTCTTACACTCGCTTCCTCCTCTTGTCTCCTCGCCTCGCCGCTCCTCCGCCTCCTTCTTCTTCGTTCCGTTAGCCGCACATTTTTCTCCGCACTATTTCGTGTAGATTTTCTCTGCTTTCGGTTAGGAATTTTTCTTTTCCCGAAACTCCTCTAGCCTTCTTTCCCTTTGGAAAATGAACTTTTTGAAATTTTTTCTGCACACACGATGGGCAGAAGAACTTTGCCCAAACTACGACCCGCTGCTTGCTCCGCTCCGCTTTTCTTTGGGGCGCACAGACAAACAGTTCTCGACAAACTGAAAGTGAAAAGTGAAAAGCAAAAAGCGCCAGCGCCTCCGACCATCGGTATCGCAAGCTAGAATCCGGGACAGCACTCCGAGTCTTGCTCTCGGAGTCGGCGCACTAGCCCGAGCAAGTGGTGGTCACTGAAAACGGAGGCAGCAACAGAATCGGAACAGATGTTGATGTTGCCTTTCGAACGAGGTGGCGGGCCTCAATGAACTCTGATAAATTATTAACGGATAACACAAAATTTAATGAATTTCTATAAAGGATACGGCAATGGTACGAACTGTCTCTGTCACAAAAGAAGTGACAACAAATTATTTTTATTATCTATTAATTACATCTATTACAAGAGCAAAAATATAAAAAAATGCAAACTTCTGAAAGTCAAAGTTATCATTACATACATAAATATATATGTGCATGTACATACGTAATTCCCAAGATCGTTCTCCAAAATATTACCATAGTATGTAGCAACCGGATTTCAATTTAATGAGCTTAACTGCTTTAGTCAACTGATTTTGATAAGAGTCAAATAAAGAGCTAAAATTGCATAACCAACTTCAACCAACCCCAACTTTACGTAATTATTTCGAAATTCAGCTTAGTTTGGAAGCCCTAAAAACGATATTTAAGAATGTAATAAATGCTAAATTCATCCAGCAACTCAATGGGTGTTAATGCATGTATGCATGTATGCATATATCAGAGTCCTTTTGAAATTGATCCGTTAAGTCAAATATCAAAGCTTAAGCTCTATCGTACTGCTTTTCGTGTGGCTGAGTACGGAGCTTTACACGAAACAATTATTATAGCAAGACCTATTTCCGTTTATAAGCCTGATTTACGCGTGTTCCTAACTAGTTTTGATACAATTTCAAGGGACTTTAGTATATTGGCTGGAAATCTTACATCTTATTGGTTTAGATTGCCGCGCACCAATACATGGAGTGGGATCGGTCACTCAAACAGAAAAGCTTAAAAGTACTCATAAAATATTTATTCATTTTAGTAAAACTAACTTTGAGTCGACAAATATCACTAATTATCTATCAAGGATGTGGCATGAATAGATGCTTAAGCAAATCGTTTTCTAACACAAAGCGAAACCAAAAGAAACATATCCACTGTTATGTTCCTAGTGGAGTATTCCTTCAACTTTTAACTTAGACGGTGAAGCATCTTCAAGGTAGGTCCCTATTTGGCGGCTGGAGTAGAGGCCTCGCCCGCTTGAGGTTCCTTGAACTGCTTGTGCCACTCAAGATTCATCTTGGAGACAGATTCCCCTCGCTTAGCAGCCTGCTTGCCGCTATAGACCATAATGGCACAACCGACGGCAGTGAGAGCGATCATGATGTTGGCCAATCGGATGCGCATTTTGTTGCGACACCGCTCCATCTCATCCTGGCTGCAAAGAGGAATAACTCCGGTCAAAAACCTGTTGCACACTCCAATTGGCATCCCCACGCACCTCACAAAGTTCGGTACTTCGCTCTGCGACTTGTATTTACCGGTCCACACCAACATACGTCTTTCCAGATTGTTAGGCTCATGGTTCTTGATCGTTTGACGCATAGTCTGCGAGATCCCAAAGGAGCGGCGCACAATTGTCGCAATTGCTGTCCTGTTTAGCATAATGCCTAATTATGGTATATTTGTTGTTATCTGAAAGTCTGCCTACAAAAACCCGGAATTTTATGCAATTCTTGTTGGAGAATCAGTGTGACCGCGTCAAGGCTAAATATGGTATTTGAGTGAATGTGGTATTTAAAATACCAGAAGAACGAACATATTAGGGGCCTTCGTTAAGTTTTGGTCAGCTGTTTTGCCAGCTGTACTGAAATTCAATAAATTCAATATTTTTCTAGTAAAAATACAAGAAAATCTTAGTGCAAAAAAACTTAGTCATTTTGCCCAAAGAAATTCAGCCTAAATTTGTAACAATTCAACCGTACTGAGAATACCCATAATATGCAGAGCACCGGAAATGGTAGTGAGACCGCGCAAAAAATGCCGCATAATAACGAAGGTGGAATCTTACCATAATGGCACGGTCACACTGCTCCCCCTTTTAGTTTTCGTTTTGCGGTGTAAAAGTCGGAAAAGTTAATTAACAAGGGTTTTATAGATCAAGGTTAACTGTAAGATCCGACTGCCCGCCACGCAACGCAAAAGCAGCCGAAATGAGCCAGTACACGAGCATTCTGCAGCGAGAGTTTCCCAAAATCGACTCCGAGCTGCTCACCTATGTCGTGGGAGTGCTCACCGGAAGTAAGTGGCTTATGATCCTTAACCAAGCTTAGGTCTGAGCGTTTTCCGCATTATTGTATGAAGGCGAGGAGGACTTCGAGACTGGCGATGACATCTTCGATGCGGTGGGAGACATCCTCCAGAGCGTGGACTGTGAGCGGCCGGAGGAGAGCGTCCGAGAGCTGTGCGAACAGTTCCTCAACATCATGAAGAACAACGGGGTCAACGTAGAGCGCAAGGTGCTAAATGCGCCGGTCAACATCGAGGAGATGGCCAAGAACATGGAGCGTCTGGACAAGGACATGCAGAGCATCTGGGTGGTAAACAAGGATGGCGCAAATGTAAGTCTCGCTTAGGCGTCGATTCAGCAGATAAATAAATACCAAGAGTGATACCCTTTCATTCTTCTAGAAAGTAGACTCGAAAAAACTGGAAAAAGCTGAGGCCAAGCTGCAGCAGAAGCAGGAGAAGCGACAGGAAGTCAACAAACATGGCATGATTCCCGTGGCAGTGAAACTACAAACGGCCACAGCCTCCCAGGTGACGAATAAGAAGAACACCAAGATGGACCAGAAGGGCCTCAACCGCTCCATGGACATAAAAATCGAGAACTTTGACCTCGCCTTTGGAGAGAAGTAAGTTTACTTTTTTACAATTAGGCAGCCGGCGAACCATTAACTGTTGTTAATCTTTGACAGAGTTCTCCTGCAGAATGCGAATCTGCTACTGTCTTTCGGACGCCGGTATGGCCTGGTGGGACGCAATGGCTTAGGTAAGACGACGCTGCTGCGGATGATTGCCGAGCGGCAACTTCAGATACCCTCGCACATTTCGGTGCTGCATGTGGAGCAGGAAGTGGTGGGCGATGACACACCCGCCGTGGACAGCGTGCTTGAGTGTGACACGGAGCGAACGAGGCTCCTCACGCGGGAGAAGGAAATCCTGGCTGCGCTAAATAGTGGCGTGCAGGATGCCGCGCTGTCCAACGAGCTGAGCGAAACATACGCGGCCCTGCAGAACATCGAGGCGGACAAGGCGGTGGCACGTGCATCTGTGATACTCAAGGGGTTGGGCTTCGACGCGGATATGCAGCTGCGTCCGACCAAATCCTTCTCAGGCGGGTGGCGTATGCGTCTGGCCCTGGCTCGGGCGCTGTTCTCCAAGCCCGATCTGCTGCTTCTCGATGAGCCGACGAACATGTTGGACATTAAGGCCATCATCTGGCTGGAGAACTATCTGCAGACGTGGCCCACCACTGTGTTGGTCGTTTCTCACGATCGCAACTTCCTGGACGTTGTGCCGACGGACATCATACATCTACATTCCCAGGAGCTTGAGGCCTACAAGTAAGAGTTTGGCCGTTTTTTTGCGCCAATTACTCAATTATTTCCTACATCATTACAGGGGGAACTATGAGCAGTTTGAAAAGACAAAGACGGAGAAGCTAAAGGCTCAGAGGCGCGAATACGAGGCTCAAATGGCACACAGACAACATGTTCAGGAGTTTATTGATCGCTTCCGTTACAATGCAAATCGTGCCTCGTCAGTGCAGTCCAAAATCAAGATGCTGGAAAAATTGTAAGCTGGCATTTTCGTTTTAAATTTATTATATTTATATTATTCAACATTAACACAGGCCCGAGCTAAAACCGGTGGAGAAGGAGACCGTTGTCACGCTCAAGTTTCCTGAGGTGGAGCCCCTCAATCCTCCTGTGCTGGCCATTTCGGAGGTATCGTTTCGCTACAGTCCCGACGATCCGCTTCCCATATTCAAGGGCGTCAATCTCTCTGCTACCTCGGACTCTCGTATCTGTATTGTCGGAGAGAATGGTGCGGGAAAGTCGACGCTGCTGAAGATCATCGTCGGCCAGCTGAGCACCATTTACGGAAATATTGTGCTGCATCGTGGCCTGCGTATTGGTTACTTTGCCCAGCACCATGTGGACCATCTTAACATGAACGTGACGTGTGTGGGCGTCTTGGCAGAGCTGTTTCCCGGACGACCAGATGAGGAGTATCGCAGGCAGTTGGGAAGCTTTGGCCTCTCCGGGCCCCTCGCATTGCAGAGCATTGCCAGCTTGTCTGGTGGGCAGAAATCACGCGTGGCCTTAGCGAAGATGTGCATGGGTAGGACACCTTTTGCTTCAATTTACTTGTACCAATTTAATATATATTTATTTTATAGCGGAGCCCAATTTCCTGGTGCTTGATGAGCCTACAAACCACTTGGACATTGAGACCATTGATGCTTTAGGTCGGGCTATTAATGCCTTCAAGGTGCGTTCTTCATGTGCCTTTTACTTAATGTATTTATCAATATATCTCTCTCTCTCTGCACCTCGACAGGGAGGCGTTATTTTGGTATCCCACGACGAGCGCCTTATCAAAGTCGTTTGCAAAGAGCTTTGGGTGTGTGGCAATCGCACGGTCAGAGCTATAGAAGGAGGCCTGGACGAATATAAGCGGGAGGTTTACAAGGAAATCGAAGCTAATAGTTGAATTAGTAAATTATTTATCTATTTGTGAAACAGCCTAGCAATAAATTTATATTATGTCTATGACACAAAGAGAAAGATCCGGACTTATTGTGTGAGCGTTTTACTTTTAAATACTAATATTTGTAACAATTTCACAAAGAGGGCAAGCCCAAGCTCTAGATGCCGCTGCCAGATTGCTGATTAAGCCTCCTTCTTAGCTCAAAAAGCAATAGTGTCAGCGCGGATGTCACATTCAAGCTATCTACTCCAGCTGCCAAGGGTATGTAGACGCACTTTCCTTTGCCTCCGACCACCGAATCCATGAAACTGCAAGAAAATTAAATGTTTTGATTTTGATTTCATAAAAACTAAACTAACTCTTTAAAGAAATAAATAATCGTATAAAAAAATGTAAAATGTAAATAAAAACAAGTAAGAAACCTATTTCAGATTCTTATTCGTTTTTTCACCTTTTAAACCACCACCCCCTCTACCTGTATGCTTCATCGCTGACACCATGACTCTCCCCGCCAATGATCAGCAGACTATACGCTCCAATTTCGCTGATCTCTGCGTAATTGATGGCCTGGTGGTCAGCCCGCTTCTTTGGGTTGTTTTCCGCAATAAACACATGACAGTTATCGGCGGCCTCTTGGGGAATGCTTGAAGACAGCTCCTCCCAGGTAATGTCGTCCAGAATGGGCAGCCGGAAGTGAGCCCCACAACCTCCTCTCAGGGCTTTCGATTCCCAGGGATCGCAGCAGCCGTGTGTGACAACAACCTGTCTGCACGGCAGAGCCGCACAGGTCCTAATGATGCTTCCAAGATTATTGGGCTCCCTGATATTGTCACACACCACTGTGATGGGCAAGGGCCGAGTTCCCAGTCGCTGCTGCTCGGCCAGGTTCTGCTCTAGACCCTTATCCGAGGGTCTATCGAAAATTGCCATCAGTCCTGGAGGAGTCGTTAACGAAGACCATGTTTTTAGGTCATGCTGCGGTACCTTGTAGATTTTTGTACCCCTCTCCAATTGTGACCTGCCCACTTGCTCTTTTACCAGCGCCAGTTGATCCTTCTGGCTAAAAATTAGAGCCTCCATTTTAAGGCCACATTGGAGGGCCTCCGTGATGAGGCGTCTGCCTTCAATGATGATTTGTCGGTTCTTGTCGCGACGCTTGCGGGAGCGCACTGTGGTCAGCAGGGTGCTGGTCAGAGGATCATGCAGGGTGAGACGCGCAAACTCCAGATTTAGATCGGGATCCTTTATCAATGGGGCAGGACTGGGAGCTACCCGAGGACCAGGGGCAGCGCTGAACTTGCGAGGAGCCAATGGAACACTAGGTTCCTTGTTTTTTTTAGCTCCAAAAGACTTGGTTCGATTCTTGCGTAAAGCATCCCGCGTGTTCACCGGCTCGTGCTTCATATCGGAATTTCCGAAAAGATTTGCCTCTATGTCCAGTGCATCCTTGATGTCGCCTTGGGAGCGATTGGAGCTACTCAATCTTAACACATTAAAGGTTTTCACACTGTTTATATTCGCTTGAAAGGAGCGTTTCAAAATATTACAAAACATGGTTGGTTAAAGTAAACATATGTTTGATCGATGCAACGGCGTAGCCTACAACTGATTGAAACTTTGTGAGGGGGTTAATTAGAGACAGAAATTAATGTAATGAAAAATATGTAATATATTATTTTGACTTGGACTGACAATCTAATAAAGTTTAAATAAAGGCTCCCTTCCCGATTTAAAAAAAAACTAATTTTTGGTGCAGGGCAACTTTACGTATCCCCTTCAGGTGCGTCCATGCAAGCAGTGCTTAAAACCGCAATGCCGGCAATGCCTACCAGATTTTACCACACTGGAAAGAAGCGCCACAATTGAAATATTGAAAACAAAAATTAAAAAAACAAAAACAAAACAAGAAAGAAAGCTAACTTCGGTAAACCGAAGTTGGTATACCCTTGCAGTCTGCAATTGGCTCATTGAAAGTCGATTCACTTCGGTAAAATGGAGAAAACACCAAAGTTTGTACATTTTTATAACATTACCTACACATTTTACATTTTACATGGAGAATTTTACATATTCATATAAATCGACCGATCGCTTCTATGTCAGCTAAATGATATAGTTGTCCGATCTTAGTTAAATTAAAACCGTCATTCTAAAACCATTAAAAAAACACATAAATCTTAAAATTTATAAAAATATGTTTAAAAATAGAGAAGTTGTAATTTTTGTTTCATTAATTTTCCGATCATTCCTGTGGCAGCTATACGATATAGTAGTCCGATCTCAGCCGTTCCGAAATATGTACAGTGCTAAACTTAAGTGTTGGCACAGTTGCAAATTTCAACTTTAAACGGCAATACCAGGCGTATGCAGCATTTAAATGATTCCATTTTTTTTGTATATAGTTAAATATATCCGACCCCATATACATTCTTGATCAGCATCACCAGCCGAGTCGATGTCTGTCTGTCCGTCTGTCGGTTTCTACGCGAATTAGTCTCTCAGTTTTTGAGCTATCGAGCTGAAATTTTAAGCATAGTCTTATTTCTTAAGCACGCAGTATATATGTCGGAACGACCGAAATCGGACTACTATATCCTATAGCTGCCATAGGAATGATGGCGCAATTAATGTAAACAAAATTTTAACTTCTCTGTTTTTAAACGTATTTCTATAAATTTTGAGATATAGCAGTTTTTTTATGGTTATAGAATTACGGTTTTCATTTTTTTAAGATCGGACAACTATATCATATAGCTGCCATAGAAGCGATCGGTCAATTTATATGAAAATGTAAAATTCGACATGTAAAATGTAAAATTTACAAAACTCTAAATTTTTTCAACATTACTAAAATGGTTCGATTTTCAATAATCCAATTGCAGACTGCAAGGGTATACCAACTTCGGTTTACCCAAGTTAGCTTTCTTTCTCGTTTAATATTTTTTTAACGTCTATTTAAGCTTAAACAAAAAATGAACGTCTTTCGTGAAACAAGTCTTGGCACAGTTGCCTTACTTATTTGAATTGTTCTTATTTTAAGCCCAATCTGGTAATATTTTTTTTTTTGAAATTAATAACGGAAGTCCCCTTTAACCATATGGCGTCCAAAAGTTTACGGAAAATACATTTTTTTAAGGATTATTTTGACTTATGTCTGAATTATCTCAGAATTAAGCATAAGCATCCAGATATCAACGTATTTCAGCGAAAAAAAGTCCTTAACAAGTACAATAAAGGCCAATCTTATTACGAATAAGCCAAGTTTATTCAATCTTATCATCTTTAGGCTGTAAAAAAGGTCAACGGAAGCGAAAAAAAGCAAAAACCCTACATGAATTAGTTACATTTTTGAGGATACGTACCTGTTTTTAAGTTAAAAATATTTTTAAAAAAATATTTGTTTAACTTTTAATTTTGTATTTTATTACCAATGAAATTTCCAACAAAATAAGGTATCAGTCACTGAAATTGGAAAAAATCGAACTGAGTGACGCAGTGGTTTGTAAATCTGTGTGCTCCTGCTGCAGTGTTAGCCATGGCGTGCATACACATTTCCATAGAACCATCGTTTATTAGCTCCTCAGCAATATCTTGACTAACAAACACGTGCGTAGCTCAGTTAGTCTTTGTCCAATTTAACGACTATTAAAACTTTCCGGATTATCGTTTCAACAATGTGCTGAATTGGACGGGCGGTCCTTTTCAAGAACTAAAAAGCAGCAGTGGATCTGGACATGTACATTATATCTGATGGACTTGAATAAGCCTTCAGAAGGAGAAAAAGCTTTCTAAAAGATCATTTTGAAACCTTGAGCAAGTGGAAAACCTGCTCTCGTACCACCAGTATCTGGTCAATGCAACATCCCACTTGCGACCAAAATCAACCATCTCTCTCGGATGGTTTAACTAAAAAAAAATAAATATTGAAAACACACTGAATTTAATGAAAATATATATTTATTTCACTTTTAAAATTTGTGTTAGCAGTTAATAACAATTTGAAATTAATTAAAAACTAATAGCGCAATGAGTTGTCCCACTTGGGTGTTTGACATAGTTCGGTTAAGCAGCCATAACATAATACGATAATAATTTAAAATAACAATGCAAAATTCAAACGCCTTCAAATGAAAGAGGTGTGTAAGAAGATAGTTCCGCAAAACAAAATGAATATTGGAAACGCGATAAACTATTAAAAACATAAGAAATTCATCTAAATGGGGGGCTTCATGTGGGGGCTTAAAGTACTATCATACATATAAATAAATCCTTAGCGTATAAATAATTCAAAATCTTCATAATCTGTTCCATCTTAGCCAGGATAGGGAGACCCTACCCTTCTCACGAAATTTGTTCATAACAATGTACGACCTAGAATTACTACTATCACCATTACTTCTTACATGGCTACGTGCTAATTGTTAATTGAAGTTCCGTAAATATTAAGCAATGCCTCTAACTGTGTGCATATGTGGTATATATACAGGGCTTAACCGATTCGCTGGCTAGGCTGAACTGGTCGCAGCCGAGTGCGAGCTGCTGCTGCTGCTGCTGCCAGTCTGCTGAGTCTTCCTCTGTCGGGCTCCGCGTCCGGACAGCAGGTAGGATAAATCAATAGGTTGCTCCTGAGCTGTCTGTGCATCAAGACACTTGAGCTTCATTGTAATCAGAACATTCTCCAATCGCGAGCGCTTCTTCTTAACCATCTGTTAAGTGGACAAAACATCACATTAGTTCATTAATATGAACAGAATCCTAGGGATACTGTCTGCACTCACCTGTTTATTGGGAGCCACTGGCGTTACGACATGGGCAGCTTTCGCTTCCACTGGGTTCGCAGTATAGCCCCGAGGCTTTCTCCCCACTGTTTTCGGCTGATGATGCTGTTCCTGCCTTCTACTTCCTGCCGCTACTCCTACATCTAATTCAGTCTTTTGCTTCCTCGTCTTAAGCAACGAAGGATCCACATCGTGAGGCTGAAAATAAAATGCACGCGTTAATATATATTATTAAATAATAATTCTAAAATTACCGCATAGCTCTTGGATATCTTTAGCTTATCGGGGAACTTTCGAAAGGCATAGCTCTTGGTGCACGCCGGATGATTGGCCTTGGCCTTGGAAAAGAACCTTGCCGTCTTGTCTACGCGCAGCTCGCAGATGTAGCAATGGTCTTCATCGATGCACTCCATGGGCCGACCCTTGCAAAAGGTGGTGCGATCCAAGACCCAGCAGCGTCCAATGACCAGCTCAATTGGCACAACTTCGTAGAGGGAGACCCTGACCACTTCGTTGGGGTAAAAGCGACGAGAGGGTTCATGAAAGGTTTCATGCGGCCGCAGGAAGTGATGGCCGAATATGAATCGTTTGCCCAATTCGTTCTTCCACAGGTGCTCCACGCGGAAAATGTCACACTCCTGATAATCGATGGCTCCAATCGTCTCGTAAGTGTGCTTCTTGGTGGGCAGCACCTTGCCCACCTCATCCTTGATGGGAATATCCCTTAGGACGTAGACGGCATCGCCCTGACGCACCTGCAGGTCGCCGCGCATCAGGGAGAGGTAGTAGCGATGCCCCTCCTCAGTGAATTCCTCCAGGGGAATCTCGCGATCCACCTCCCTGGGCTCGCACCGCTCGCACTGATAGTTATCCGCATCTATGTCAGCCTTGGTGCACTCCGTATGCTGCCAAACCATGCACTTGGCGCACTGAATCATCAATCCCTCGTCCTTGTACAGGCCGCAAATGCAACGGATCACATCCTCTTCAGGGGAGCCGATGGGAAGCAATGAATGGGCAGGTATGGGCAGCGGCGCTGGCAGTGGAGAAGCTCTGTCCTGGCCAGTCTGACCTGGCGATTTTTTCACGTTTACTTCTTGAGCCAGCTCCTCCTTTGACTTGAAGCTTTGCAGTGATCCGGAATCGCCAAGAATGTCCATCAGTTGACCATAATTGGCCGCCTTCTGTTGATCGTAGCTATCTTTTAGGGATTGCAGGGCCTTAGCCTTGCCCTCATCATCGCCATGCTGCTGCTTGGCCTCCACAAAAAGCTGTTGCATCTGATCATCGAACTCCTGCGGTGTCTTGTAATGGCCCTGCTCCACTCTGGCCTGAATCGCCCTGAACTCCACGCGAGAGTTGCCAGCTGCTCCGGCTGCTCCCGCCGATTTGCCGCTCAAATTCTTCAACGACTTTTTCTTCTTGCTGGCGACAGTGGTCAACAGATCGGACATCTTTAGGGTTTCAAGCGAACTGCAGATATCCCTCAAAACGACAGCCATTTTGGCCATTTTCTCCAGTTCGGGATCATGCACGGCCTGAGCGAGTCCTCGAGTCTTCATGTTTCGGGGCGTGCAGAGCGCCGATATTTGGGCAGCCAGCAAGGAAGTGGATGATGGTGTAGAGGGTCGACGTCCGGGAATATCTCCATTGGTAACGCCGTGAGCTGGAGATGTTGCGGCAGCTGTAGGCGCAGATATGGCCAAGGCGGCAGCTCGCTTGGCCTTGCACTTGCGAATCTGTTGCAGATTACGGAAAAAGAGCTAAATATAATACCAAACCATCACAAGTTTGTAATGAAAAACTCACCTTCTCGAAATTTCGAACCAGATAAATGTTGAACTGTTTCACCTGCTTCTTTTCCTTTTCGGAAAGAGGCTGCATTTTGGTAACCGACACTGATGAGGCCGCTTCCTTGTTGCCAGGCGGCTGCCTTTGTGCGTGCTTTTTGGCCTTTTGTTTTCGCTGGCGTCCATTTCGGCCCGACGGTCCCTCCGGAGTCGGCTTGGTCTCCGTGGCGGGCAGGGGCTTCACCCTCTGCGACTTGCCTCCGATGACGCCGCGACACTGGGGCGTGTTGCACCTGCAGGGCTGGCCCTCGGAGGGATTGAACAGCGAAAAGTTGTAGTCGTACGTCAGCTCCTCGCCCTGCTCGATGGCTCTCTTGGCAAAGAGCACCATGCGGGACAGCCCGTTGACGCTCCACTTCTGCATTTCGCAGTTGGGCTCGCAGGAGTGGTTTACAAACCGACAATCGCTCCCCATGCGCTGGCCATCAATCACAAGTCCACCATCCAGGTGGAGGCAGTAGTGATGGGTGTCGTTCAGATAGATACTGGCCATCCGCTGCTTGAACTCCCTTTCCGTGACCACTTCACCGACGTACTCTAGGATATAAGTGCCCTTGGAAATCGGTAGTTTGGTCCTCACTCCCCATCCCTTGTCCACCGTCATGAAGCGCTCCACTCCGGGAGCCACGGCATGCCGCTGAATCTTCTGGTTGCGGCACTTCTCTGCAGCCGGACAATTGCTGGGCGAGCACTCAGTGTACACCATGCGGTTGAGACAGTTGTCCAAGCAGGCCTTCTCGCCCTGGTTCTTACAGTTGCAGGTGGGAGGATCGAACCCAGCCACATTTGGACGCACTGACTCCGCGTACACATTAGTGCGGATCTTCCGATAATTCCACGATGGCACCACATGTCTGGTGGGCAATTTAGAGTTTGTATATGCCCACCAAATGTCGTAGGGTAATTCAAAGTCCACCTCAGTCCTTCGAAGATACTTTTCGCAGTACGGAGGAGGTGGCAGGAGACTTCCGGGAGCGACGTGCTGCTCCTCCACAGCCGGCTTCTTGTTCACCTTCGCTGGTGGCGGCATCAGCGACTGCTTGTAGTGATTGGAGAAGAGCCCGGCCACAAGATAGGTCTTCTTTACCTTGGTCACTTTCCGCAGAGAGTTGGTCGACGCCTTGTCCTCGCTGGTGTCACTGCAACTGGCATAGTCGGGTGGCACAGGATAGAGCGATTCATGGGCAGGCAACGGATCATGCTCGATGGGAATAGTGTCCAGCCTTTTGGCCTCAGCCTCGGCATCGATCTCCTCCTGGGTCGAGGGAACTTCCGGTGGAATTTCGAGTTCAACAGGCGCCTGCGCCTTAGCCCTGTTGATTTGATTGGATCCCGTGTCCAGGTTCTTTCGCCGTTTCAAGCGAATCTTGCAACTAAAGTTTGTGTTGGGATCAATGCCTGCTGGCAGTTTGATATTAGGTTCAAGTTTGGGCTTCCCTTGTGATGGCTTTGGGTTATGGGTTATGGTGGATGGCACTTCCACGGGTGGTTGAGGTTGCTTGGGCTGCCGGCCACGTTTTCTGGCGGGCTTCACCTCCGGTTCGGTTTGGGGTGCCGGAGCTATGGCTAGTGGCTGCTTCTTATCCTTGGGCTTTCTTCCCCGGGGCCTTCCTCTGGCGGCGGGTGTCTGGGGTCGCTGCAAACGCTCCAGAGCCACGACCGACAATCGCGGCGCTCTCTGATTACTCCTGGCCACAAAGTTTTCCCTGGCTTCACCTGTCTGAGGAACCCTCTCGCAGTCCATCGGAGGATTGGCTTGGGCTTGCACCTGGGCGCTGCTGGAGCTTCGGGTTTCCCTCATGCTTTGAAGGGGTTGATCGTCGGGATCCATCTCCACCTGCTCCTCCAACATGGCAGCTGCTGGCTGCTGTTCCACACTGACTTTTCTCTTCTTTCGGCGCACCGTTGGGAATCCGGTGCGATTGATCTTCTTTCGCTTGCGTTTCAGCAGAAAATTGCCCCCGGTTTTGTGGAGTAATGTCTCAACAACTCGCTGGCCAATCTCCTTTTTGGTAACCTCCTTAATATCCAATGCGGAGAGCAGCGGCGATTCCACCTCTGCTTTGGTTATGACTGATTCATTTAGTTTGCCGATGGGTATTTGAATTTCCAGCTCGACGGAGGGCTCAAACACCCCGGGGGGCGGATAGCTACCAGAGGCTGGACTGCTGGACTGTTGCGACAATTGAACCAAATCCTTTGCGGGCGCCACCTTCTGCTTGGCAGATCCACCTCTCCTTTGTTGTTTGAGGGAGCACAGGGAACTGGGACTGATGTCTAGTAGCTTGCCACCGCTTATGGAATTGTTGTCAACAACAATCCTTAGGGGAGAGTTGCTGGCTGAAGAGGCCGCTCCTCCTCCGCTGGACGTCGGCTGCTCAAGGAGGTGCCTCTTTTTGGGTGTCAATGCGGATTTTGCGCTTTGCATTGTCTTTGCATTGAACTGTGCCTGCGACTTGGTCGATGCGGTGCTCTTTGCCGTCGCCGCTGCTGCTGCCCAAGCCTCTGCATTTAGTTTTCCGTTCGCGAAGGCCGCTTCCGCCGGAGGACGCTCACCGGGTGTCAACAGATAGTGACGCTTCTTCAGCGGCAACTTGTGATCATCGGGACTTGAGCTGTCGTTGCTCTGCGATTTCTTGTGCCGCCTCTTCGCATTGCCGTTGCTCGTTCCACTGCCATTGGGAGTCCCACTGGCGCTGGCCGAGAGCATGGCGAAGTCCACCAACGGTTCGCTTAGCTTACGCTTCTTTAATGCCCGCTTCAGGGGCTTTGATAGCGTTGCTGCTGACCCTCCTCCGCCACCGTTCAGAACCATTTGCTGGGCGGGGCTTGGAGCTGCCAGCGTGGCCTGCAGCTTATTGGCATCGGCCATCAGCTTCTCCTTGCCACTGCTCCCGGTCAGACGGTCGTCCTGGATGCGACATCTCGAGTGAAAGGTGCTCGTAATAATCTCGATTTCGGTGAGCAGCTTAGAGTCTATATTCAACGATTTGTTATTACTGAAACTCTTCCGGCGGTGTCTGCGCCTCATTCTGGACACTCCGGACACATAGCTGCTGCACATGCTGGCTGCCGACGAGCGCCGAGACTTAATTTTGCAGGACTTGCTCGGAGCTGGAGCTGGAGCCTCCTTGCGCTGATTCATCATCTTGCTGATAAAGTTATCCGGATTGGTGTTGGCCAAACTGCTGCCCCGACCGAAGTACTGTCCGGTGGTCACATAGCGGTTAATCTCCCCGTACTTCTTGCTGGCACTCGTCGTGGGCAGGCTCTGTAGGCTCGGCTTGCTGATGTATTCGTTGCTCTCCTCGCTGCTCTGCCCCAGGGATAGGCCGGCCAACTGCAGGATGTCCTGATCCTCGACCGGATCATCTGCAGTGCTCTTCAAGAGCATTGACGCCCTGCGCTTCCGCCTCATTCGTAGGCCGGACTTTCCGGATTCCTTGCAGTCACTTCGGTAGCCACAGCTCTTTGCCCTGCTCCGACGACTCATACAGCTTTTGGTGCTGTAGCGACTCTTGCAGCTGGCGTCGGACTTGTACCCCGATGCGTGGTTATGGGCGCTCCTCTGGTGCCTCACGCTTCCATAATCGGACACGTAGCCGCTCTTAGCGGCCAGGATTTTGCTGCAAATGGTGGTGCCTGGCCCAGGGCCACTGGCTGCTCCAACACTCATGCTCCTTAGCCGGAACTTCTTGTTCACATCGATCTCCCGCCACACTGGGTCCAGTTGGAGTTCCTCCTTGGCGGCCGAGCCGGAGGCCGTCTTCTTGTTATTCTGTCTCCGCTTGCTCCTGGGTGGCGGATACAGAACCCTCTCCGTGGCGTACATCCGTTTATCCAAGTAGGCCATGTCCATCTTGGGCTTGCTGCTGGACGCCGGCACCTGCGCTCCCGTGGGCACAATGTTCTCAGTTTGCATCTTGGGGGAGGGCGTGGTACTTTGTGTAGTGCTGGTGGTGCTAATCACGCCCGAATCAGCAGACTCATTAATAGCAGGCATAGTCCCAGAGCTTACAGGGGGAGGAATCGCGGGAATCACTTTTTTCGGTCTGCCTCGCCGCTTCCGAGGATTAGCAGGATTAGCGGCCTGCAGGACGGTTTCCTCTTTGGCCTTAGCCTTAGCCACTGTCTCTTCGGGGAGCTTGGCGTTGCCACTTTGACCCAGCATCTGGGTCTTCTCCATGAAGTCCTGCAGCAGCGTGGACTGATACTGGGGTACATTTTTGGCCTTGGCCGCCTTGCGAAAGCTCCCCTCTACTGTAGTGTCCTCTGTATCGCTTTCCACCCGCTTGATGGCCGCCTGCACAAGACTGGGCAGCTCGTTGTCGCTGGAGGAGATGCCTATATCCAGAGCGGGTTTAATGGCAGACTGGGCCGCCTGAGTGATGGCTGTGAGTAGCAATCGAGGTGCCCTCTGCTGGTGCACCTTCAGCGGGAGGTCGTCCTCCGAATCCGAGGAGAAGGCTGAGACCTGTGTGCTGTGCTGCTTTTTGATCTTCGATCTGGACAAACTCTCAAATTTGTTAATCGCACTCGTGCTGGGAATCTTCTTCCGCTTGACTTTCACTTTTTTGCTGCTGGTCGCTTTGTTTTTAGCCTCGGAGCAGCCGCCGGACTCGGTGTCCTGCGTGGACATCTTTCTGGGCTTCAGGGCCTGCTTCTTCCTTTCGGTCGCCACTGGTTTGCTTCCTGCGGGTCTTGCTGCAGCGGGGACCAGGGGCAGGGGCAGGGGAAGGGGGCGGATGGCTGAGATTCTCATGCGCAGTCCATCGGCATCCGAACGTTGCACGCTGAACTGGGTGGCTGATTTCGTGGACTTCGACTGGCTCGATTGATCCGTAATGGAATCGGTTTCCTTTTCGGTAAGAGACATGGTATACGTTATATATTATATACAATTACGTACTACTACTAGCTGGACTTGCCTCATTTTCACTGCCGGATTCTTGTGCGCGTTGCGTTTCCAGAACCTTTGCTGCTGCCTCATTTTGGCCACTGCTCATATTTTGGAGTAGTTGCTTGGGAGCTGCAAGAGATTAGCCAAGGTGTTTTTTGTTGCTCTTTTAATCGCATTTAAAGTAGGTCAAAGCACGCACAGCGACGACGTCCGAGAAAAACCAATTCCCCACTTACGCTTAGTTATTTTCTTGGTACTAGCACTTCACTCGCGGCTTTAGTCGAGAGTTGTGTTTTCAGTGAGCGGGCCAACTATTATAATACACATTGCATTTGCACTTTTCTTGCGCCTTTGGCCGTGGCTTGGATATATCCCTGCTTCTAAAATGGCGCCGTTTTCACTTTTCCCTGCTGCTTTGTTTGAGACACCCAGCGGCGACGCAACGTTGCAACGCCTTTCGTATGCGGCACATAAAAGCGCGGGGCTGATTATTAACAATTTCGCGTCGCGGACAGCGGAAGGTGCGCACTTAAAATGTTATTGTTAATGTAGCGCAACAACAAAAAGCCAGACAACCAAAAATGTACGAACATAAATAAAATTTATTTTGGCCAATTTAAGTGTGACCGCATATAACAAAGAACAAAATCGTACAGCAAAAATACTAGATCCAACGAACGTACATGGCCAAGGAAAGATGTAAAATGTAAACATATCGATATATATCGGAAAAGACAAAAGTATTATAGCTTTTTTACACAGCCGCTTAAAATCGCATCAACTTTTTCGCTGCTGTTCACACAGAGCCCGAGTTGATGGGAAACCATCAACTTTTAACTGTTCAAAATGCCTTATAATTTACATAACCTATGTATATCTTATAGCCTTGTTCCCCTGCTACATATTTTCAAGAATGGACCGTCGTGACGGTGGTTCCACTGCTCCAGGGAGCGGAGAACGAGCTGCCGAGTTTCGGAGTGCAAGGCGGATACCCCATGGACGCCTACAAGGAAATTCAATGCATTTATAATCCCTATATATAATATACTAGCGGACCCGGCGAACTTTGTCTCGCCCTAATTCGACGCCATTATATAACCCCAGGGTAATAGTCAAACACTGCATTTCTTTATTTAGTATAGAGCGATATGATATACTATGTTTTTTATTTTATTTTCCGGCGCAAAAACAAACAATGAAGACGGCTTACCAACACGCGAACATGCAACGTACAGCTGGCCGTGCGAAAAACAGGGAAATTCTAGATTTATCCCGCAGACTTCTAACGATTGGCCTTGCGATTTGTTGATTGTCATCGCAAATGCCAATCGGACGGGGAACTGAATCCTCTTGAATTGGAATGGTAGATCAGTTGGAATAATCGGAATTCGTGGTATAAGGACTACCTCTCCTTTAAATGTTCCCTTGATGATCGTCGCCTGAATCACGTTATTCATCAGTTTCTTGACGGACAACCGCGTACCGTTGCACAATTTCGGATGATTTAGATTCCGCAGCATTATAATAATTGATCCCACCTTCAGTTGCAAATTATGCGGTGGAGTTCCTGGCACATCTAGCGAGTTCAAAAATTCTGTCGGATAGTTCGTCGCTTCATCCTCGTCGGTCACGCTGTCAACGGATCTGTATGAATGCAGTTCTCCATCGATTTGATTTTGAATAATGTAATTCAAATTATCTACGTCCTTGTTCTTCGCTGCTAGTATTGCCCGTTCACTAATCCAGTCGATATTTTTATAATTTTGCGCAATGTCGGGGAACACTTTGTTAATGAGTTCCTCCTTTGACGATGTGAACACGCAAAAATTTGCCGGTAACGATATTGATCCAGTCGAAACATCAACAGGAATTTCGCCATTGCCAAGTGCCAGCAGTTGTCTCGAGAATTCAGCAGCGGACGGCTCATTCTGCAATGTGACTCTCATGTTCGTGGTTAATTTCAGCTTTTTGACATATCTCCACAATGAAGACGATTTAAGGCATGCATTAACTTCATCGGCAGCCGTAGATTTCGGGATGACGGGAAGCGTTTGACGAAAATCTCCGGACAGGAGAAATTAAACAAATCCGGACGTCTGATAAAAACGAATAAGAAACCGAATAATATTGAAACGATTTGTTTTTACTTTGACATATATGTATTTCGATACACTACTCTTTTATATAATTTGATATTTTAATTATTTGTTTTTCACCATTACCCTGGAGGATTTTCTAAAAATTTTATTACGTTCTGACCATCTCCTGTTAGTTACCTACAACTGAAAAAAAATTTGAGCCAAATCGGCCCAGCCGTTCTCCAGTAGTTTTTTACGACACATTTTTTGGGCTCCATTTTTATATATATAGATTATAAACAATTCGTAGTCCTAATTCAATCACTAAAAAGCTATTATTAACAAGAATAAACTGAATAAAACTAATAACTGCTCGTTCGTCTAAGAAGAGCTGGAGTCCCTCAGTTTAGCTCGGACAATTTTTCGATTTGCTATGCCTGGAAGTTAACCAGGAGGTGACATCCACCCGCAGCTGGACGCGTATCTTATCATTGTCAGACATCACAAGGGCATAAAAGTGCATTTGTCAGGTGTTGGCTAAAGTCTAGTCAAGGGCATAAAATAGCAATTGTCTTGAACAGCTGATCAGGCTTTGTTTACATTTGACTTGGGACATCGTCCATCATAGGCTTTCTTTTGCGGTGCTTGGACGACGTTGACACCGTGTCCTCTTCAAATTTAACCGTCCCATTCAAGGACTTATTAATATCTTGTATATCAAAAATAAATCGGGCGTTTTCTGTCGCGACCCAAAAGAAATATTTCCCTGCCAAAGCTTAAGCACCGTCGCATTATGCTGTGGTAAAGGTACGTACTCACCAGCGCTAAACCCTTAGCTAGCTAAACGATTTCATATTTCTTTCTTATGGTGTTCTCCGAAAATCCATACGAAACGACCATACTGTCAGCTGTGTTTCAATTTAAATTAAACGCGGGCAAACGAACAAATTACTTAAATTATGCTTATGTGTTGACCCGAGGCATCTTTGTGTGTCTGGTCTCTTCCGTCTGCTGCTCCACCTCCTTGTCCAGTTGGCCGCTAGTGGGTCTCTCCGCATTGTAGTCGTAGAACACCTGCGAAGTGTCGCCCTGCCCATTGTCATCGTTGGGCAAATCCGCGTCCACGAAGACTTCTGCCACGAAATTGGCGCTTAAGTGGCCACGTTATGATCCTGTGAAATAACATAGTTTAAGCCTTCATTTCGTTTTAATATTTTTTACTTTTTTTTATATTATGGTCAAGATTGCATATAATTGAATCTTTTTTAATTGTATTGTAATTTAAATAATATTTCCCCGCTGGAAAATCCCGTAATAGGGTTTTGTTTGCCTGTCTCCATTTCGCAAGGGTCGCTGGGAATTATCAGATATTTCGTACCTCACGCACCACCCATGCGAAGACTCGGCCGATTTAAAATATCTAGCGCGATGTTCATTCTAGTATATTCTAGTATTTCTCTTATCTCATCTGCGTACCGACCTAGTTAAGAGAGGCCGAAATAGTGTATTTGTCTCTCGCTCGCACTCATTTGGTTGCTAAATTTTAGCGCTGGTGAGTACGTAGCTTAACATCGAAAAGCTGCGCTGGGTCTAGTATTCATTCATCTTTCTGTCAAAAATATTTATAATTTTGAAAACAATAAGAAATTAGGGAAGGGAAAGAAGGTTTAGTGAAGAAACATACGAAGTATCGCTTAATAATCGATATTTTTCGGTATTTTTTTTAGTATGAATAGGAACGGACCGTCTGTTTATTTTGGATGGACCATCATCCCTTATGGGAGACGCCGTGTAAAACAATGGAAGAATGGAATGAGAATGGAGCAGTGGAACAAGGCTATTACTTTAACCAATCTTTAAATAACTTTTCAATTAAATTGTATTTTTTATAGTGAACAATGTGCTTTTACAGCATTGGAGCAGCATTGTATTTTTTATAGTGAACAATGTGCTTTTACAGCATTGGAGCGGAAAATAACAAAAAAGGAAGCTAACATTTTGACGACTTTTTCTTATACATTTTACATGTATATTCTTACATTTTCATACAAATTACCGTTCCCTTCTATAGCAGCTACATAAATAATTGGGGTGCTCCCTATACGTCTAAGGGTATTTCTACACTACTTAGCTTTTTCCAACTATCGCACGATAGTTAACTAAGATACAAATGAAAGAGCTAGACTTTATTTTCTATTTGCGGCTAAAGCTCCGTACTCAGACACACGAAAAGTGTTTCTAAGCAGGACGTTAGAGCGAGAGGGTGAGTATTGACCTCTCGTTTTGGCTCAATGCTTAGAAACACTTTTCGCGTGTCTGAGTACGGAGCTTTAGTAACAATAAAGATTTCACGTGGTTCCGCCAGCCAGCCGCTTGACAGGAGCCCTAAGACTTGCAGGGCCCACTGGAATCTTTTACCCTGGAGACGCGGATTCTACCAACTCGGAGGCAGGGTTGACTCTTCTTATACAAGTCTCTTATGATCACGGACTCACACCACCTTGCTCTGCCCAAGGAGGAGTAAGTGGAGGAGGTGCTGCCCCCGGCGGAGAAGGGAAACTTCGAGTATCCGCCACCGACCCGGCTAGAATAAATCGAATGGAAAACAGCTTTCCCATACAAATTTAAATTTCCGATTCGTACGGCACTAACTAATAATACCCTTCTACCCTGTGGGAAGCGGGTATAAACATATTTAAAATGAATAAACTTTTTTCTCTGAATTATGAAAAAGTATCCAAAACACAAACACGAAGCACGACAGACTTTCGCCATTTAAAAATTTGTTCAACATTTTGTTGATGTTTATACCTTTGCAGGGTATTATTATTATGTCCAGAAGTTTGCAACGCAGTGACCCCAGAAAGTATATATATTCTTGATCAGCGTCACCAGTCGAGTCGATTTAGCCATGTCCGTCTGTCTGTCTGTCCGTCGGTCAGTTTTTACGCGAATTAGTCTCTCAGTTTTTGAGAAGTACATATGACGGAACGGCCGAGATCGGACCACTATATCCTATAGCTGTCATAGGAATGATAGCGAAATTAATGTAAAAAAATTATAAATTGTCTGTTTTTCAACGTATAATAACAATAAATTTCGAGATATAATAGTTTTTTACGGTTTTAGAATTACGGTTTTAATTTCATTAAGATCGGAGAACTATGTATATCATATAGCTGACATAGAAGCGATCGGTCGATTTATATGAATATGTAAAATTCTACATGTAAAATGTTAAATGTTTAGGTAAAGTTATAAGAATGTACAAACTTTGGTATATTTTCAATTTTACCTAACTGAATCGACTTTCAATGATCCAATTGCAGACTGAAAGGGTATACAAACTTCGGCTTACCGAAGTTAGCTTTCTTTTTTGTTTTTTATTAAAATATTATTAGTATCCATGTTTAATGTAAAAGTTTTTCAATTTGATCTATAGGTTCTTCCGAATAAATGCTTTCTTTTATACCATATTTAGAGGCCGCGAGGGTGACGTCAAAATCGTTACGTTGTTGTTCACTTTCGTAGTTTAATTTAGATGTGACCAGTTGCCGTTGAGGAGAAAATCCGTTATTTTCCTGGCGTATTTGGTTTAATCAACGGAAAACTTGGCGGGCACACTGTTCACCAAGCCGAGTTGAACAGATTTAGTTTTTTTTTTTGTAAAAGCAGAAAAGAAATGAGTGGAAAACCGTCGAAGACGAGCAGCGCCTCCATGCTGTACGGCTCCAGTATATCGGCGGAGTCAATGAAGGTGATCGCCGAGAGCATCGGCGTTGGCTCCTTGTCGGATGACGCCGCCAAGGAGCTGGCCGAAGATGTGTCCATTAAACTGAAGCGGATTGTCCAGGATGCGGCAAAATTTATGCATCACGCTAAGCGACAGAAGCTCTCTGTGCGGGACATTGATATGTCTTTGAAGATGCGTAATGTGGAGCCGCAGTATGGATTTGTGTCCAAGGACTTTATCCCCTTCCGCTTTGCATCCGGCGGCGGTCGAGAGTTGCATTTCACCGAAGACAAGGAGATCGATCTGAGCGAGATCACCTCCAGCAACTCGGTGAAGATTCCCTTGGACCTCACACTACGTTCGCATTGGTTTGTTGTGGAGGGGGTTCAGCCAACAGTCCCAGAGAATCCGCCGCCGCTGTCGAAAGACTCTCAATTTCTGGACTCTGTCAATCCGGTGATTAAACTAGACCAGGGCCTGAACAAAGACGCGGCTGGAAAGCCCACCACCGGCAAGATCCACAAGCTAAAGAACGTGGAGACCATCCATGTGAAGCAGCTGGCCACGCATGAGTTGTCGGTGGAGCAGCAGCTGTACTACAAGGAGATCACCGAGGCCTGCGTGGGCTCCGATGAGCCACGGAGGGGTGAGGCGTTGCAGTCCCTGGGCTCTGATCCTGGCCTCCACGAGATGCTGCCCCGCATGTGCACATTCATCGCCGAGGGCGTCAAGGTCAATGTGGTGCAGAACAATCTGGCGCTGCTGATCTACCTCATGCGCATGGTGCGGGCGCTGCTGGACAATCCGTCCCTATTTCTGGAGAAATATGTAAGGATATTAATAGGGAACATTAAATACAAAACGTTGGAGTGTTTGGGTATTCACATTAAAATGGTTTTCTTTTGTGATAGCTGCACGAGCTGATACCGTCTGTGATGACCTGTATTGTGTCGAAACAGCTTTGCATGAGGCCGGAACTCGACAATCACTGGGCGTTGCGGGACTTCGCCTCCCGCCTGATGGCTCAGATATGCAAAACCTTCAACACCTTGACAAACAACCTGCAAACTCGAGTGACGCGGTAAATTTCTTTCTCTTAAATCATTGTCAACCCAAATAACTTTGTTATAATTCTCTAAACTGAATAGCATCTTCAGCAAGGCACTGCAGAATGACAAGACCCACCTATCGTCGCTGTACGGATCTATTGCGGGTCTATCGGAGCTGGGAGGCGAGGTTATTAAGGTGTTCATTATACCGCGCCTCAAGTTCATATCAGAACGCATTGAACCCCATCTGCTGGGGACATCCATCAGCAACACAGACAAGACAGCCGCCGGCCACATACGCGCCATGCTGCAGAAGTGCTGTCCACCGATTCTCAAGCAAATGCGAGCCTCGCCTGATACGGCGGAGGAATACAAGAACGACTATGGCTTTCTTGGACCGTCACTCTGTCAGGCGGTGGTCAAAGTGCGAAATGCGCCAGCCACAAGCATTGTGACCCTTTCCTCCAACACAATCAACACTGCGCCCATCACGAGTGCAGCCCAGACAGCGACCACCATTGGACGAGTGTCTATGCCCAGCACACAAGGACAGAGACAGGGGTAGGGAAATACTTAAATTAATTAAAATATAGCGAAAAGCCAATTATAGATACGATATTTAGTGAATTGCTTATTTGTTCCTACACTAATATGGTTTTTTTTTTTTTTCAGAAGCCCCGGAGTGTCGTCCTTGCCTCAGATACGTGCTATTCAGGGCAACCAGCCGCCACAAAAGTTTGTCATAGTCACTCAAAACTCGCCGCAGCAACAGGGCCAGGCAAAAGTTGTTCGTCGTGGCAGCTCCCCACACAGCGTTGTCCTCTCCGCGGCCTCCAACGGGGCCAATGCCTCCAATTCGAGCGGCAGCGGGAACAGCGGCAGCCTTCTCGCCGCGCAAAGGAGCAACGACAATGTGTGTGTTAGTGCCGGTAGCGAAGCGCCAGCAGTTGATGGTATAACAGTTGAATCTTTCAGAGCGCCCTAGATGCCAGCTCGTTGATCATTGAGACGGAGATCGTGCGCGCCCCGCCAGAGCTGGACGATCTCTCGCATCTGGAGTAGCTAACGTTAGTTCGTAGTCTATATAAACATTTCATATATGTAATAAAACCAAGAAACAAAGAGATCCTACCCCAAAAGTATGACACTACACAGAGACAAAAAAAACGGAAATATATTATTTTCAACTTGATTTTTAGAGTTTTTTTTTTAAGGGTCCTAGCTAACTCGGGGTCATAATCGACTTAATTTCTCATACGTAAATCAAGACTCGATTATATCCCGAGATCGCACACAGATCTTATTGTACAGCGGGGTTGTTCACTGGACAACTATCGTACAACCCTGGACATATGTATAATCGAGTCTTGATTTACCTATGAGAAATTAAGCCGATTATGACCTCGAGTTAGCTAGAACCATTCAATAACAAATATAGGTCGCCAAAAATGTAAACGTTTTTTTAGATTCATACATTTTTTTTTTTAATTTTAATTTGTGATAAGCAGAATAGTACAAGGACTTTGAGTTCATGGTATATATATATATATTACATTAGCCTGCAGTACCAGTCATCAACAAGTCATCCAAATTGATGGTTATGAATCATCGATGTAACCCCAAACAAATTACTAATGAAATTAACATTGGGATGACCTAGGCCGTCATTAGTGAGAAATTCATCGATGATTCATCAATTTTTCATCGACAAAAACTGGTATTTTCCACCAAAATTTTAGGCCAAAAATTCGACGACATTTCATCAACAATTTTATCAATAGTTCATCAACTTTTCATCAATAATTAATCAACATTGATGATTCATCACAAAAAAGCTGCGTTTTTCATCAACATTTTAGGCCAAAAATTCATCAACCTTTCATCGAACTATCATCAACATATTATTTAAAGAGAGAAATCGAGAGAGCGATTATAAATTAATAAATTAAACACACAAATCTTTGAGTACCGGGTACTTCTCAGCTGCCTTACTCGTTTTAATTCTACATTGTCTCATAATGCTTTATGGAACAAAGAACATTGGTTAGATATGTATATTATCTTCAAGAAATTGCAAAATGTATTAATGTTGTTCACTGTGCACTCCCCATTCGATCTAAGTACATTTGAAAACTTGGCTACGCAGCTACCACGCATGTGCGGGCCTGTGCCCCTCAAGTAGCTGGCTATTGATTTTTCCACCACATTCCACTGCAGACACACAAAGAGCTCTGAACAACAGTCCTTACAGTACATACCGATACCCATCGCAGGACAAAGGCAGAGCACGGGGCAATTCTCGCGGAATTTTCAACGCACGTAGAAAAACTCTAGGAAAAAACCAGAAAAATGCATGCCAGATTTGCGGATCCCGAGCCTGCATCTCCGGATAGCCCGGAAAGGATCGAAGCGGAGTCCCTGGAAGCTCGAATCGAGGCGTTCAAGCAGAATCCTCAGAACATGGACGCTCTGCGGGAAGTGCTCGATGACGTGGTCCAGCGAGCTGAGACGGAGGCCAACAGGCGAGCTGTTGAGAGCCAGAAATCGCAACAGGTTGACTACGCATATTTCCCTAGAATGCAGACTACATATCTCTAACACTTGTAACTTCTTTTTTCAGGGCAAGGAAAAGCGACAGAGTAAGTACTTGCCGTGGAGTCCAGTAACCTATTGCTTTTTAGCTTCTGTGACATTCTCCCTATGCCCGCCGCATCTGGGCTTGGTAGGCGCTTTGTAGGTTTGGTGTGAAAATTGAATAGTATGTAAGGATGCTCAAAGCCTTGAAAGTGTGCCAAGAATCGAGTGCAGGAGCTGTCTAAGTGCATAAAGCCCTCGTGCTTTGTTCCTGGGTTCATAGGTTCATAGGACCTATACACAGAATATTATAAGCGAAGGTTACAAACACTATTAAAACCACTAAACCACTAATAGCCACTAATAATAAAAAAATATATCTACTGATAACAACATTATTCATTAGCAGAATTTCAGTTATAAACTTAATTTTTAATCGGTTATTAAAGAAGATGTAGTACGAACTCTCACTTCCTGTTTCTTTAATTTATACAAATTCTTAAAAATTTGTACACTAAGGTGAAAAACGTAAAGAAAGTACACAAAAAAAAATCGTCATAAAAACTATACTATTGTTACATGATTTTATACTCTTGAGTATTAATATTTTCTTAATAAGATGCTTATTAATTTGATACTACAGCTAACGCTTTAAGTCCAGCTAACGCTTTTTCGAGGTAGGTTCGTATAAAAATTATACTCGAAAATACACAATTGAAACTATAGAGTATATTGTGAAATATTAAATCTATACTAAACTCTTTATACTGTTTGAATATATTTTTAAGACAACGCGTAGGTTAAACTCTTGTTTTTTTTTTTTGGGTGTAGAACCGTTTTTTCCCTGAGTCCCTAATTTATAAAAGTTTTTATACATTGGTCAACGGTGAAAATCGTAATAAAAAGTAGAGGGCTTAGACATTCCAGGATCGACCATCAGCCATTCCAGCAGCTTGAACAATTTTCGACTAGATGAAGAAAAGTTGGCCTTAATTGGGAGAGGTCAGACAACATATGCCATTTGTTGCGGAAGCTCCAATAAATAATACAAATTTCAACCTAACAAATATGCTAGCTCGATTGCATGACCATATTTTGTTGCACCTAATTTGTCTTTTGCCTTCTCACTGACCTCGGTTTTCGTTGTTTTTTGTATTTTTTGCTCTTTGCATGACGCACTAATCTCTCAGGTTTCGCCATACCAGATTTTAAGAACGGCAAGGTGGTGAACCGTGCCCGCGGATTTGTGGTGCGGATCTTCGATGCCATCTGCAATTGTGCCAACAACAATGCAGCAGCGGCCACGACGCGTTTCAAGCTGAGGAGCAACAGTGGAGGAGGCGGCGTCGGAGGAGCCGGCGGGAATGGCAAGCGACAGCAGTCCCAGGATGAGCCGGATACCCTGGTCCTGACCAAAAAGAAACCATCGGACGGAAAAAAGAAGAAGGGCGTCAGCATGGCCGATGACGTTCAAGCTGGAGTTCGACTAATGGACTAAGCTGGCGAGAAAGAACGATAGTAATGGGAAAACATAATCAAAACTATAACCATTTCCCATCTTCGCCCCCAAAATACAGTTTGTATTACATCAACCCGATCGTTTTTCATCCTAAATCCTAAAGGTCTTGAGGGCCTTGCCCAGAAGCAGTTTCTTTGCTCAAAAGTCAAAGCACAAGCAAATTCCATGTTGTCTTCCCCTGAAGACCTAAGTTATCATATAAGATATTAAGCCTGGAAGCGTTTCTAAATCTGATCAAGTAAAGCGAACTAAAATAATATTTTTTTAGTTGAAAACTCACAGGTCTTATTTTTTTTTAATGATCAATTATAATAGTGAGTCGCTGAACACGCTGAACTCATTAAAAACAAGAAAGAAAGCTAACTTTGGTAAACCGAATTTTGTATACCCTTGCAGTCTGCAATTGGATTAATGAAATTAAATTCTAAAACTGTTAAAAACTGCTAAATCTCGAAATTTATACAAATACGTTGAAAAACAGAGAAGTTAAATTTTTTGTACATTAGTTTCGCCATCATTTCTATGGCAGCTATACAATATAGTGGTCCTATTCCGGACGTTCCGACATACATATGTATATACTGCGTGCTAAAGAAATAAGATTATGCTGAAAATTTCAGCCCGATAGCTCAAACTGAGAGACTAGTTCGCGTAGAAACCGACAGACAGACGGACATGGCTAGATCAACTCGGCTCGGATACTGATCAAGAATATATATATTTTATGGGGTCGGAGATGCCTCCTTCACTGCGTTGCAAATATCATGGCAAAATTATAATATCCTCTGCAAAGGTTAAAAAATTTCAAAGAACTGTTGGAGATATTAGCATTTTTTTTTTGTTTAATTCTTATCTTCAAAAAAAAGTAAACTTTTTCTAAAAAAGTTATAGTCCAAGATATAAGTTTCCTCAATATCATTGTGGACTCTATATTGTTTGTTATAATTCTTAAATTAGATCGATTTAGAAACGTGGATGGGACGGCTTTAGCTCTATACTTTATAATTTGTAAAAACTAAATGTGATCCCCAATGGAAATTTAAGCAAAAGAACTCGAAGCACAAACCACTACTTGGTTAGTTAGGGAAAGAAAAATGTCATATAGGATTATGTATGTATATGATCTTACTTAATCTTCGAGGCTATCCCACGCACAACACAATCAAAGTTGAAGAACAGGCCTGTCAAACTCCACCTAATTATACCTGTACGATATATCAAATTATATACCAACATACATACATATACTTATGTGTATACCTAGGCGTGTGCCGCGAATCTATTTAGATGGGTGTGTAGTAGTTACAAAATATTTTCAAGCAAGCTAACAAGAGGTTCAATATACAAGCATAAATGTGTACTGATTTTATATACAATGTAACTAACTAACTAATATATACATGTTTAGACCTTTAGTTAATTACACAGAGCCATTTCCTAAATGCCGCACCGGTTTCCTCCAACATCCTCATCAACGTCATCGCCGAAGACCGCTACACAACACGCTCTATACGGATATATTTTTGTGAGGCCCTTTTTGAGAGATCTATAAAGACCCTATTCTATACCGAATCCGAATCTTAAGGAAATTAGTAGGAGAAATACCTAGCTAACAGGAGAATAACTTTATACACGTATTTGCAAGGCAACAATTTTGTAAAAGACTTCGCATTTATTTTGTAACCTCCCAAATGCAAAGATCTGTCTGAGTTTAAATGTGTTGCCAAGCCAATAAAATAATTATAAATTTTAACTGTATAAGCATGCATAAAGCAAGTATAACACTGTTGTATTTAGTTAACAATATCAGCAATAAAGAGTAACAATGTTTGGAATCAAATCAAGAGTTTTGGTCTTTATTAGTGGGTCAAGCATCGCAAGGCTGGAGTCATCACTTGTAATTCCATTTCAGATTACCAAGATATTGCTGAATTTTCCATAATTATTGACATTGAGTTGCGAAAGAGTACAATATTCCAAAAATGTGACTTCCTTGGATCCCCATTGCCACTTATCCTACGGCCACTTGAATTTTCCTTCGCCATTGTCAGCCAGGCACTTGGCTGTTTGAAAAACCCTCTCGCACGACTCCTTGTATGCCTTATCTGCAGGTATCAACCAAAGTAAGGAATTACTTAAATAAGTGCAGAATCAAACAATACTTACGCGCATCCCTGCAGGCCTCCACCGACCGCCTGGATACCTCTATCATCTCCGTCGGCACCAGATAAGGCAGCTGGGCCAGAGCTTTTGCTGCATTGAACTCTCCTTTTTTATTCACCGTGCCCGCCATCAGGGACACGCACTTGGTGTAACACTTATACAAGAACATAACATATTTAATAAATTCAGGGGATTTAAGTTATTGAATTCAAAGTTTTCTAAAACACGTTTAAAATAAATTATTTTTGCTTTGAATAAGTGAAAATATAAAGCTTTACAATAAAGTCTTCCTTTGTTTTTAAGTCCAGACTCACCATTAAATCATGAGATGGCTCAAAATTAAAGTCCCCCTCGCGCAGCCGATCCAGATCCTCGATACGAAGCTTAAACTTGGGCGCACAGCCACTTCTTATCATGTCCAGCGAGGACATAAACTGGTCCATAGTCATGGCCATTCCTGGTTCCAGTAATACCAGAATCTGCAGGACTATGGCCAACGCGGCGGATAATCGTCGTTTCCAATGCTTCATGGTGACGGTAAGAACAAATGCCGACTTTTCAACTGCGGCCGGACCTTTATAGGCTATTTATTGGGTTGCCCAGGTGGCAATTAGGTGCCACGGTGTAGTAATTAAGCAACGCACTTGCACGCCATTTTCACCCTGTTATCAAATCGAAAGCCCTGTGCAATGACATACATACATACTTTTATGTACTTACCGGGTCGCTTTCTTTCACTTAACTTAAAAGAAAATAACTATAAACCTTTATAATAAAAATTTCATCCTTAATATTATTTAAATCAAACCCTCTCCTGCATTTTTTTATATACAACATAGAAAGGAAGTTGCTAGTTTAAGAGACCTAAGTATTGGCTTCCTTGAATCCGGTTTTCCTTCGACCTAATCCTAAGGCCATCTAAATAATCCTTCGCCATTGTCAGCCAGGCACTTGGCTGTTTGATAAACCCTTTCACACGGCTCCTTGTATGCCTTATCTGCGGATAACAATAAAATCCACATATGTATTACATAGGCTCCATAAATAAAACACTACTTACGCGCATCCCTGCAGGCCTCCACCGACCGCTTGGACATATCCATCATCTCAGGCGGAACCAGATAGGGAAGCTGAGCCAGGGCCTTTGCGGCATTGAACTCCCCTTTTTTATTCACCGTGCCCGCCATCAGAGATATACACTTTGTATAGCACTAAAAATGATGATGACTAAATGATTCAATTTGTTTTTATATAGTTAAATTAAACATTTGTGTATGCATTGACACTTTTTTTTAATACTTTTTTTTAACGTCCTTAAAACTATTTAAACTTAAACAAAAATGAACGTATTTTGCGAAATTGATAACGGAACTCCCCCTTAACCATATGGCATCCAAAAGTATACGAAAAATACACATTTTTTAAGATTATTTTGACTTATGTCTGAATTATCTCAGAATTAAGCATATGCACACAGAAATCAACGTATTTCAGCGAAAAAAGTCCTTAATCATGTATTTTTGTACATCTCCAAGAATATACATATTCTATACACAAGATAGTATTAGAAACTTAAACGACAAAAATCGTATATAGTACACTCAGATCAAGTTTTTTTTACTATCGCCCATACAAACCTATAACAAGTAAGAAGGCTACAGTCGAGTGTGCTCGCCTAAGAATTTTACAGTACCCAAAGCTGTGTGTATTATGTTATTCCAGTGGTCAAGACGACCACTTTTCTTAGCTTTACTGCGTTTGAAATGATGGGAAAATGAATAGAAAAATAATAGGAAAGTTAACATAACTCAGTTGTGTTTCTAAATATACAAGATCTCAAGAACAGAAATTGGAGTTGAGTTTTATTTTGAGTGACAAAAAAAAAAACCATTTAAATTAATAATTTAATCAACCTGCCATCCTACGTTGACAGACCTGCCCTCGCTGCCCTCGGATCGCCGGACCTGCCATGGAGTGATGTTCCTGCAAAAGCTGATCACTGGACACATCAACTCGGCTCACCTTCATGGCCAAATTTGTTTCGCCATACCTACATATAAGGCCGTCTCGTAATTTTCGCCCTATTGCCTTGAAATTTTGTAAATCTAACTTTGAGATTCACGATCCTTTTCGTGTTTTATTTTCGTCGTACAATGATCTGTATTTGTTGTTATATGTTGAAATGTATTTTGTGTTTAATGTAAATAATATTATAACAATCCTGTGAGTCGGAGCACATCTATAAAAATTACTCCAAATTTGGGCGGAGGTATATGATACTAGCAGATATTTGCTATTGAAAATAAATAAATACCACAGGCTACCAAAAGTTCAACTTTTTGCAGTTACAAGAACTGTCGCAGTTGATCCTTTCACATTTGATTGCGCTTATCAGGAATCTGTGCTCCAAAATGCTCCATCACTTCAGGAGTAATTGAAGGTCAAAGATCAATTAAAGTCCTAGGTGACTACAATATATTTTTTAATTTTAAAAACGCAATCGCATACGTAGCACTTAAACTTAGCTTTAAAACTCATTTTTAAGATATAACCCATAAAAGTTTATTTATCTCCATCCCGCTCGGACTCGCCGTCAGACACACCACAGATGGTTAGTCGAGTCAGGCAACCGAAGATTCGAACTGTGGCGATCCAAAATTAAGCTTGTTTATTTACTTATACATTATTTGTAGAACTTTTATTTTTAAATGCGATTGGAGTAATCGTTTGGGAGAGTCGCCTAAGGCGATTTGTGCTGGGCGTGCCACTGAAAAACGGACTTGTCTTTTAACTTGATGCTTTGGGTACCGAATATCTCACATTCGAGCACACTTAACTGGAGCTTTCTTACTTGTACATTTCTGAAATACAGATTTTTCATTTGATCGAAATCTATCGGCTATGTTTTATAGATTCCATAGTGACAGTTATTTTAAATTGCTACCTGCAAGATTATACATACTTCAGCTTTTTTTTTTGTTTCTGTATAAAAAGCAAACCATTTTAGTTGCGAAAAACTTACCATCAAATCGTGCGATGGCTCAAAATTGAAATCTCCCACGCGCAGCCGATCGAGATCTCCAACACTAACTTTGAACTTGGGCGCACAGCCATTTCGCATCATGTCCAGCGAGCTTAAGAACTGATCCATGTTCATGGCCATTCCGGGATCGGGTAGCAGTAAGCCTAGCAACACCTGCAGGATGATGGTTAACCAGACGGAAAAACGTCGTTTCCAATACTTCATAATGACGGGAACCAAATACATCGACAAGCCTCGGAGGTGAGAGCTTTATAGGCTAACTTACTGGACCGGACAGGGTGTCTATTAAAGGGGAGGGTGCAGTAATTAATCAACTTAAAATACAGCCTCCAAGTCCAATTAATGTCAGCCTAAACAACAGGCCTGTCTATCTCCACCTAATTGCAAACGTGCGGTATTTTAAATTAAGTTATTAGTTAACAATAAGAGCAATAAAGTGTAAAAAGGTTTGTAGTCGGGCCACTCAAAGTATAATTCTACTCCTCTCATTAAACTTCTTCAAAATGTTTCTAAAAATGTAATAAATAAAGTACAGATACATAAAAAATAAATAATGATATTTATATAGTGAATATTTAATCAATTGTTATAAATTTTCCGCCCCATCGAAATTTCCACAATTAAGACATATTTATATTATTGTAATTATTATAGTAAAAATTCATTAGTTGACTTATTTTGATTGAACATATTTTTAGCAGTTTCAAAAATAGAAAAATAATTCAACAAAAATTGATTTTAAACTTACCTCTAATAGGTTTATATTAGGTTTTAATAAATTCTTAACGCTTTCCAAAAGATTATTTTATATAATTGTATAATGTTGTTTTTTTCCCTAATGCTTCAAAGGTCTTTAAATATTTATTTTTCAAATTCAGTTGAAATATTTCAATGTGATATTTTGGAAATCCAATCTTATAACATATATAGCTTTTAAATTATATATGACAGAACCATTTCTAATTCCAGTTCTCGCATGCAACTAATTTATTATTGTTTTGATGTGCAAGCGTCAAACAGCAATTAGATGGAGAAAATGAGAATTCGTAAAGTCTTACTTCTATGAAAGCAAAACCCACCGAACCGGATCATCATCGATGCACATCACGTTTCCCTCGCCTGAAACTGGAGAATATGGCTGGATCATCATGGCAAAACTGTGCCCCTGGAGACTTGTTGCGTCATACTCAGATGTTGCTCAGCTGTAGCTTGCAACATTTTGATAACATACTATGCGAAATTGGGTCTATCCTCATAAGCATTAAAGGGGACCGGCATTACAGCGGCTCTCTCTCCAGCCCAGAGATAAGCTAAGCTCAGAAAGTACTTTGAGTACTTCAACATTCATGATAACTACGAAGTATATAAGTGGATGGCCAGAGAGCTTCTGTTTGGGCATTAAGCTTACAGCTACGCGTCGGGACTGGTCGCCGCTTTATTAGCCAGGAAAACCCATAGTGTCAACGCATCGATCAAGTTCAAAAGCAGGGCCCAAGGTAAAGCTGATCCGAGCCGGGCTGCTACACTAAGCAAGTATATACAGAAGGAGAAACAGTAGCTTTGGAGAATTGCACACAGCAGAGCTGATTTAGCTGTCAACGGAAGCGGCACGCGATAAAAAGCAGTGTTCATTCGCGAAAATAACTCGAAATGAAGGTCTTTTTGTGGGCTTTCCTGGCTTTGGTGGGCTTCGTGAGCTGCCAGCAGGTGCTGGGGAAAACTGTCACCAGTGATTATATAGGTAAGCTAATATTTTGAGGCATTTTTCCACTTATACAAATAAAATAACCTAACGCGTTTACGATAAAGATCTTCTTGACTTGAGCGATAATGATGAGTTCCAATGGGGACAATCCGAAAACCAACTATATACCCAAGGAAATCGTAGCGCGGAAAATGGAGCTGTTAATTTTCTGTCACGACATCGTCTTAACAAGCGTCAAGCTCCCACCTCTCAGTTGCTGGTGAGTCATCTTTTCAAAGACCCGTATCTCCATAGTTTTTAAAGCTACCATCTGCAGGAGAACAAGGATTATGGTCCATGCAGCACACCGCTGGGTGAGTCCGGTCGGTGCCGACACATCATCTACTGCCGAATGCCGGAGCTCAAGAATGATGTCTGGCGCCTAGTCTCCCAGCTGTGCATAATTGAGAAAAGGTATGTTGAGTTATGAATAAGAAAACGAGTGCTAGTGGTTCAATTAAGTCAGTTTATAACCCCAAGATAATCCTGAATGCTATTAACCCACAGCTCCATAGGTATTTGCTGCACTGATCAGTCGACCAGCAACCGCTTTAGCCCGCAGATTGTGACCAATCAAGAAGAGGAACCGCGCATCGTAAACAAACCGGAGCAGCGTGGTTGTGGGATAACCACTAGGCAGTACCCAAGGCTCACTGGTGGTCGGCCAGCCGAGCCGGACGAGTGGCCCTGGATGGCGGCCCTGCTTCGAGAGGGCCTGCCCTACGTGTGGTGCGGCGGTGCTCTGATCACCGATCGCCATGTCCTCACCGCCGCCCACTGCATCCACGGCAAGAAGAAGGAGGATATTTTTGTTCGTTTGGGCGAGTACAACACTCACATGCTAAATGAGACGAGGGCGAGGGACTTTCGTATTGCCAATATGGTCCTCCACATCGATTTCAATCCCCAAAACTATGATAACGATATTGCCATTGTCCGGATCGACCGAGCTACGCTGTTCAACACCTATATCTGGCCAGTTTGCATGCCGCCGGTGAATGAGGATTGGACTGGGAGGAATGCAATTGTTACGGGTTGGGGCACTCAGAATTTCGGAGGACCTCACTCCAACATACTAATGGAAGTGAGTATACATATATTATCGCCTTCAACGGTGGATTTCGTAAACACAAGACCTCGTAAATAACAGTTTACCGTATATTTCCTTACGGTAAGAAAATCTAAAGCTCACCGTAAATGGTCTTTAATGACCATGACTCCATTCTATCTATCTGCAAGCTCTACTAATAACTTTAGCTTAAACACTTTTGCTAACTTTTTACTTGCGCGGTTACATCTACATAGGTAAAACCTTTAAAACTTTAACTTAATTTTTTTCAAAACTGCACCCAAAAATATAAACCAAGAGCTTATTGTCTTCAAAATATACTCAAGGAGTATTACAAGTTTAGTATAGATTTATTACTTCATAATAGCAAATTTATACTCAACAAAATAGTTTTTATACTTTATATTTTCAAATGTGTAGTTTTAAGTGATACTTTTATGCGAACCTACATATGTACATCGAAAATTCGATAATATATTGCGTTGGTGCAGATGAGTACAATTTTTATACTTTCGTATTATCAAAATGAAAAGCATCTTATTAAGAAATGTTGAATACTCAAGAGTATAGAATTAATGTAACAATAGTAGTTTCTACTACACTATACTATTCCCTGCAGTATCAGTTGTCATCAATAGGCCGTTGTCATCAAAGTTTCATCAACGCGTCGGCTTCGGCTTCGGCCGAACCGACGCTCTCGTTCAATCGTGTCAAAACCGACTCTTTCGCTCTCAATTCTCTTTCGCTAAAATTCTCTCATCAAAAATTATGTTGATGAATCATCGATGAAATGTTGATAAAATGTCGATGAAATGTTGATGAATTTGTTGATGAATCATTAATGACAAGTTGATGAAAGGATGATGAATCAACGATGAATCATTGATTAATTTGTCACTGATGACAGCCTAGGACATGCCCATGTTAATTTCATCAACAGTTTGTATGGAATTTCATCGATGATTCATCAACAAAAACAAAGTTTTTTTTTTCATGAAAATATATGAAAAACCTTCTGGGCTTGGCGTAACCCCTTAAGTAATAGAGCTACTTAATTACTGCGAGTTTCTGATATACGAAATATTCTTTTTTATAAACTGATAGAATCTAATACGCAAATATTCGCTTACTTTAAGGTGAACCTACCAGTTTGGAAGCAGTCCGAATGCCGCCTTGCCCTGGTTCAGCACGTTCCGGACAGTACCTTGTGCGCCGGATTCCCCGAAGGTGGGCAGGACTCCTGTCAGGGCGATAGCGGGGGACCCCTGCTAGTGCAGCTTCCCAACCAGCGCTGGGTCACCATTGGCATCGTGTCCTGGGGTGTCGGCTGCGGCCAGCGTGGCCGTCCGGGTATTTATACCCGAGTGGATCGCTACCTAGATTGGATTTTGGCCAACGCGGATGCTTAAGGTATAAGCCGAAGTTTCTACAGTTTGTCGTTGCATTCAATTTACTTGGCATTATGTTTAACAAATGCTACGGTCTAAATACATGAATTAACCTGATAAAGAACCAGAACCCCGGAACAACCCCCTAGCTAGGACTATAATTATTGCCAATCCACCGACTTGGCCGCGGCCGCACTGGATACTTTTTGGAGCGGCGTCTCCTGCTCCACTTCGGGTTTGCTTGTCGTTTCGGTGGCATCGGCAAAGGCTATTTCGTAGACATCGTCGTAAGTGGCAGCAAAGTGCACCTCCAGTCCCTCGGTAATATATGTAGGCAACTCTTCAAAGTCTTTCTTGTTATCGACGGGTAGGATAAGACAATTGACGCCACTACGACGGGCCTGAAGAAGAAACATCTCACTTGGTCTCAATCTAAAACACAACGGATTTATTGCTTTACTTACGGCAATCGTCTTCTCTTTGATGCCTCCAACGGGCAGAACTTTTCCCTTCAACGACACTTCCCCCGTCATAGCTATATCTTGACGCACTGGCTTGCCAGTGGCCAATGAAACCAAGGCTGTGATAAGGGTAATGCCAGCGCTGGGGCCATCTTTGGGTGTTGCGCCCTCGGGTACATGGACGTGGATGTGTCTGTAAGACCAAAAATGCTTTAAAATAATGCTTAAAGAAGCGGCTCAAGAACTTGAACCGCTTTACCCTGATTGAACCTAATAGTGTAATTCCACTGCAACATCTACATTCTTAGGTGACATGTGACTTTCGCCATAGGCTTTCTTTTACGACGCTTTGACGATTTCAACGCAGTGTCTCATCAACATTAACCAACTCACTTAAGGACTTAGTAATACCAAAGGTTGAAGCTTTGAAATTGTGTAAATCAAAGAAAAAACGAGTGTTTTTCTGCCGCGACCGCAAAGCAGCAATATTTTCCTGCCACAGCGTAAGGAGCATCGCATTATGCAGTGGTGACCACGAAATGCTGCGCTGGATATAGTTTTCATTAATCTATTAGTCAAAACTATTCACAATTTCAAAAACAAAAAGAAATTAGGGAAGAGCTAGAAGGTTTAGGGAAGGAACTTACTAAATATTGCTTAAGAATCGATATTTTTCGGTTTTTTTTTATACCCTTGCAGAGGGTATTAAAATTTTGCCATATTTGCAACGCAGTAAAGGAGGCATCTCCGACCCCATAAAGTATATATATTCCTGATCAGCATCACCAGCCGAGTCGATCTAGCTATGTCCGTCTGTCTGTCTGTCCGTCTGTCGGTTTCTACGCGAACTAGTCTCTCAGTTTTTGAGCTATCGGGCTGAAATTTTCAGCAGTCTTATTTTTTTAGCACGCAGTATATATGTCGGAACGGACGAAATCGGACCACTATATCCTACAGCTGCGATAGGAATAATGGCGAAATTAATGTAAAACGAGAAAAAAAGCTAACTTCGGTAAACCGAAGTTGGTATACCCTTGCAGTCTGCAATTGGATCATTGAAAATCGAACTATTTTAGCAATGTTGAAAAAATATAGAATTTTGTACATTTTACATTTTACGTGTAGAATTTTCCATTTTCATATAAATAAACCGATCGCTTCTATGGCAGCTATAGGAATGATGGCGAAATTAATGTAAACAAAATTTTTATCTTCTCTGTTTTTCAACGTATTTCTATAAATTTTAAGATATATCAGTTTTTTATGGTTCTAAAATTACGGTTTTAATTTCAATAAGATCGGACCACTATATCATATAGCTGCCATAGAAGCGAAGTAAAATGTAAAATGTGTAGGTAAATGTTATACAAACTTACTAACTTCGATATTTTTCAATTTTACCAAAATGGATCGATTTTAAATAATCCAATTGCAGACTGCAAGAGTATACAAACTTCGGCGCACCGAAGTTAGCTTTTTTATTTTTTGTTTTTAGTATATATAGAAACTTCGCGGCGAATGGTGAATGGACGGAAAGTCCATTTTGGATGGAGCATCCTCCCTAATGGGAGACCCCGTGTAAAGGAATGGAGCAACCTCGAGAATGAAGCAGAATGTGGCGATGGAATAGGGGTATAAGTTATAAAAGCCCTGCTCTTTGGGTACACCTACTCTTGCTCCAGGAACAGATTCTTTGGATCACGCGAGTACAAAAAGTTACGCGCCACGGTCAAGGCAATTTGGGCCGACTCCTTCATGACATCTCCCAGATTGCCGGTGATGTGCAACGTGCCACCGGCAGCGGACGATTCTGCCTTCTCTCCATAACGTATGTGGCGCTTGGAGGTCTCGATGTAGAGCGATGAGCCGCCCATGGCCGTCCAGGCCAGACCCATGACCACGCCCACCGGAGTGGTCTCGTACATGCGATCCGAGCTGAAGATCTGCTTGCCGAGGAATGTCGTCAAGTTCTCGGCGTTCACCGGGAAGTGCTCACCCTCCTTCTTGACCAGTCGGAAGGCCACCTTGCGAATGACCTTCTCTATGTGCTTCTGCAGGTTCCGCACGCCAGATTCTCGGCAATAGCTACGTATCAGCATGTTCAAGGCATCTTCGGTAATGTTTATCTGCTTATCGGTCAATCCACAATCCTTCATGGCCTGCGGCATCAGGTACTGACGAGCGATAGCGATCTTCTCCTCAGCCACATAGCCGGACATCTCGATCAACTCCATGCGATCCCTCAGGGGCTCGGGGATGGTGTCGATCACGTTGGCCGTGCAGATGAAGAGCACGCGCGACAAGTCCACCGGAACGTCCAGATAATGGTCCAGGAAATTGGCATTCTGCTCAGGATCGAGAAGTTCCAACAAGGCAGAGCTGGGATCTCCCTGATAACCTCTTTTAAAATTAAAATGTTTAAATTTAAATGAATTTTTTCACTTGGAGAATGGAGAATGGAGAACCATACTTGCCAATCTTGTCCACCTCATCGATGAGCACCAGGGGATTCTCAATCTTGGTCTTCTTCAGGCACTGGATCAGCTTGCCCGGCATGGCGCCCACATAGGTGCGCCGGTGTCCCTTGATCTCGGCCACGTCCGTCATTCCGCCCACGCTGAAGCGGAAGTACTCTCTGTTCAAGGCCCGAGCGATGGACTTGGCTATACTTGTCTTGCCCACACCGGGTGGACCATGGAAGCACAGTATCTTGCCCTGCGTGGTGCCCTTCAGGGAACTAACGGCAATGAATTCCAAAATACGCTTCTTAATGTCCTCCATGCCATAGTGATCGTTGTTCAGAATTTCGGTGGCCTTCTCTAGGCACAGGTTTTCGGTGCTAATGACTCCCCAGGGCAGGGATGTGAGCCAGTCGAGGTAGTTGCGAGTCACACTGATTAAGGGATGGAGTTGTGATAAAATTAAGCATATCATTAAAAATACTTACTTAAACTCAGAACTGTGACTCTCAAGGAAGTTGAGCTTGGTCAGCTCCTCGTCAATGACCGTCATTATGCTTTCAGGAACGGTTTTATCCTTCAGTTTTTCGCGATACTTTTCGCCTATGGCGTCTTTGTCGTCTTTTTCGATGCCCAGCTCTTTTTTTATTACCTTCAGCTGCTCTTGGAGTATATACTTGCGATGCTGCTGCTTGACCTTCTCCTCCACTTCGCGCCCAATTTTTTGCTGCAATCTCGACAGTTCGAGCTCTTTCTTCAGCAAAGTCAACGCCAGCTGCAAGCGTTCTGGGATCTATAAATCAAATCAAACTTCGTAAAATTCATTTTAAGGTTCGACATGAAATTTTCGATTACATCAGTTTCCTCAAGGATCTTTTGCAGCTCAGCGGGCTCGCCGGCCGAAAGTGAGGCACCCAAATCGCAAAGATAAATTGGATTGTCGACAATTCGTTGGTTTTGATGGAGCATCTGCTGGAGACTCTCTCTAAAGAGAGAGAGAATGGCACACAAGTCCGGTAATGTTGCGTGATTTCCATGTGAGTGTGATGGAGACTTACCTGTACAAGGGGTTCATAGTAATAATATCTCGAAGTGTCTTGATTATTTCCTGGGTCAGGGCCTTGACTTCTTCGGTTTGCTTATAAGTCGGTTGCTTGACGTTCTCCACTTCCACAATGAGTACGGGTTGTGGGCTCGTCGCTGACTTTGCGGCAACTCCCTCGGCATCCGCCGCAGCAACGGGTTCCGCCGCTTCCACTTTCTTTTCTTCGATGGGTGCCTTGGGCACACCACTCACGTGCTCAACCTTGCCTGTTTTCAATGAAGGTTCAAGGGTCTGTTTTTGGACCATTTCCTCCTGGGCTGCCGGTTCGTGTAACTTTCCAGCCGGTCGCCTTGGGACCCGGCCACGTGGCTTGCGGGCCGTCTCGTATCTCGACCTCACTGGCGCTGCCTCGGCTTGATCAGTGGATTGATCTTCAGCTGGGATGTTTAATTTAATATTAAATAGTGGATAATGCAAAGTTGTCATTTTCACTAAGATCAAGAACATTTGAATGTCACAACATTTGGGCGCTTAGTGTGGTTCTGGTCAACTAGCTTACCGGGCTTGGGAGAGGGCAGATCTTCGACAACCTGACCCGTGATCCGAATGCGCCGGTGGGCCACAACAACCATGCGCAACTTGTCGCCCAGATCCTGCAGCTCCTGAATTTGTGCAAAGGTGCCGAGGTTATAAACGTCATCCAAATTGTGGACGAGCTCCTCCTCCCCATCAGTTTTCTTCAAAAAGACGCCCACATAGGGTTGGTTCAACTTGACTTTGCGTCGAAGCAGTTCCATGACGATTGGGTTGGAAACCTGGGCAAGAAGTTCGATAATATTTTACTTGGGCTAACCTAAGGCTGAGGCATGTGTGATAACGTTACCTCCACAATCTTCATGAAGCGCGGAAACAGAGGATTCTTATTCATGGCCAACAGCGGAACATGTGGCCACACGTCCGGCACCACCAACGTGGCTGGCAGCTGCGAGTCCCGCTCAGCCATTAGTTCTGGGCCCTGCCCTTCTGCCATCATATCTTCGTCGGAGTCATCGCGCTTTCGGCTGTAGAATCGCTGCACCATAAGATTTCCTCCATGAAAGCGCTGTAAGTGCGTCCCCCGATTCCGGTAGTGGTAACCCAGGGAGTTTGGGGCAGGCCGGTTTATGGACCATACTGACGTCGAGGCGATGCCCCGCATCATAGGACGCACTCGGATGGCTCGAGCTAACATCCCAGAGGCAGTTCCAACTCGCAATTTACTTAGAATTAATTCAAAAACTGTATAAAAACAATTTGCAGTCCAAATGTGTGGGTAGTGATTATGTGACAGCGGCTGATAAAATGACAGAAGCTGGTAGTGTTGTAAATCGACTGCAGTCGCACAGTGGACCAAGCAGCTGCTGCAGAATGATTTAACACAATGAAATAATTGTGAAATACTTTAAAACATTTCAAATACACTTAGACAAAAAATGGATATTAATTGATTTACTAACGTTAGACAAATAGTAACAACCGTGAATAAGCATTTGAATTAAATTTCCAATATGATTGAATGTGTTTAATATAAAATAGTTGCCATATGAGCGATCTGTAAATAAATATTAAAAATTTTAAAGTAAAATGTATTGGTAAAAAAACTAAGATTGTTTTTTTACTTAAGTGTTTTTTTTATGAGCCAATTGCAAATTGTAGCGGTATACACACTTCCATTTTTACCATTGTTTGCTTCCATTCTTGATTATACTAAAACTTAAAAAAAAATAATTCTTTTTTTAAAAATTGAAAAACCTATATGTTTTTTCACCGATGTTTCTTGTCGTTCCGAAATTATTTGTCGAAAACAATGAATCGCTTCACAATTCAATTTAGCTTGAAAATTGCGATAGTCTGCGATATGTGGCTAGTAAAGTATAGGAAAAAACTATGAAGTCGCAATAAAATAATGTAGTTTCCATTTATAGAAGTTATTATATCCAGTACCCATAGAGTACAAGTGTATTATAAGTTAGTGCCAACCGAGAATGCATGTAACAGGCAGAAGGAGAAGTCTCCGACCCTATAAAGTATATATATTCTTGATCAGCGTCACCAGCCGAATCGATCTAGCCATGTCCGTCTGTCTGTATGTCCTTCTGTCTGTTTCTACGCGAACTAGTCTCTCAGTTTTTGAGCTATCGAGCTGAAATTTTCAGCATAGTTTTATATATGTTGGAACGGCCGAAATCGGACCACTATATCCTATAGCTGCCATATGATGTCGAAATTAATGTAAAAAAATGTAACTTCTCTTTTTTTAAGCGTATTTCTTTAAATTTCGAGATTTAGCGTTTTTTACGGTTTAAGATTACGGATTTAATTTTTATAAGATCGGCCAACTATATCATATAGCTGCCATAGAAGCGATCGGTCGATTTCTATGAAAATGGAAAATTTACAAGACTCGATATATTTTCAACATTCCTAAAATGGATCGATTTTCAATGATCCAATTGCAGACCACAAGGGTATACTTCAGTTTAGCGAAGTTAGCTTTCTCTCTTGGTATATATTTATTTTAGCTGAGGCGCGCTTCTATTAATTTTAAAAGCATGAGGGAGATTGTTTCAAAGTTATTAATTTCAACAAACACATACAAATACGATGATTATGAACATTTTAGTTTTCGATCCTGGTTGACCACTTCGGGGAAATGCCCATATATATTTGACTTATTTCACTAACAAATCACAACAGTTTTTTTTTTTTTTTTTGTGCTGTTTTTGTTTTAAATTTTTTGTTTAGAAAATTCCGCAAGTTGTTGAAGTTTCCGTTACAAATATATTTTGTCAATCTTAGTACTGGGTTTACATATGTATATGTACATGACAAGAAAACTTTAATACCCCTGTATTCTCCGAATACCGGGTATCATTTCAACTGGCATATACAGTCACACTGCACACTGTGCACCCAGTGTTGATAAGCGGCGGAAGCAAGCGCGACAGGAAGAAGCATCAGAAAAGATAGAAAATTGTATTCCACTGCATTTAACCATGGTTTCGCGATTCGACCAACAGAAGACCAAGCATCAACTCTTCCATGTGTCCCTCAGCCTGGCCACTATTTTGATATGCATGACGTATATGCAGTATCGCCGCAATTGGGCGCATCTCGGCAGCTTCTGGGACTCGCTCGTCGTTCCAATTGTTTTTATCGGCGAGCTCCTGAAAGTAGTTCTGGCCCGCTTCTACGGTCGAATTGAGGATGGTGTACTGACAGTGAAACAGCGCCAAAAGAAGGCCACATATTTCACGGCGCGGGAGCTCCTCGGGGGTCTTACTCTCCAGTTTCTGTGCACATTGCTGTATGCCTTTATCTGCATCATCCTGGGAGCACCGGTGCTGGGCAACTACGAGCAGACCTTCGTCCTGGCCTTATTGATGACGCTGCTCACAGTGTCGCCCACAGTTTTTCTCTTGGGAGGCGGTGGAGCCCTCCAAGTGTGCTTCTGTGAGAAGCCAGACTTTGTGACCAAGTGCGAGGACACGGCACTGAACCTCTTTAAGTACAATGCTCTGGGCGGAATTCTGGGGGCCTGGGCCGGGAGTGTGGTGGCGCCGCTGGACTGGGGACGTGACTGGCAGGCCTATCCCATACCAAACGTCATCGGAGCTCTTTTGGGCAGCGCTCTGGGCAACATCTACGCCTGCACGCATGTCCTTTACGCCACGGCCCGCGTGTACATGACCAAGAAGCGCTCTTAAGTCGAACAATAAATGCTACTATCCTGCCACCAAGATTATTACTTTGAGCTGCCACTGATATCCATTCACACCGAACCACGTCATCTTAACCATCTCGTCTAGTCAGCAGCTTCGAAAACTACCAAAAAGCAATTAACATACTTTAATGTTACATATTTAAGCCTTTTATTAGACTCTAATATTAATGATTCTTTTTTAAATCACTCAACCAATAAACTAACAAATTATGAATTTAATCACAAGCGATATTTTTGGTAACATTCCTACGCATCCCATTCGGATCTAGCCTATAGCCTATTTACACTAACATAAGTTACCTATCGGTATCGGAGTTAACTCAATAACGCAGATTGAACGTTTACAACGGACAAACTGAATAATCGCTTTGGACGGAGGAGTTGCAATCTACTTATATATGTAGAAGTCACTGCAAACTAAGCAGAAACCAGCTCGCCCACTCGTAATAACAGACAGCTTCTTTTCTTCTCGCTATTGGTAATATTCGTTAGATAGCCCAAAAATCGAGTAGTTTTTGATGAAAACCAATACAAATCGAAATGATCGCAACATGAACGCAACCACTAGAACCTTTTCAAAACCTAAGTTTGGCTCAAAACGCTCTAACACTCTAAAACGCAGCCTAGTGTAAATACAGTGTTAGTTGAAATTGTTCTAGTTTTTTTTTTTTTATCCCGATTGTCCTTGTAAATAAATGTGTTTGGACTTGGAAGAATTTGTGTTTATAATTTCTGGAAACTCCAAAAGCAAATAGAAAGGCAGAAAGATTAAGCCGATTGAGACACAGGCAATATATGTTATGATTTCCAGATACACGTTGACGACAAACTTAGGCTTTAACCGCCAACACAAAACTCTCATCCTCCAGTAGGCAACGTTGACCTACATAGTTATCATTGGGCTCCCAGTAGTCCTCCTCGTCATCATCGGCCAGTGGCTCGCACGCTTCTTCGTTGTTAACCGCTCCATCAGGAAGGGGGAATTCTAGTAGCGTATCCAGGGGCTCATTGGAGGACTGTCTTCTCCGCAGAAACACCTCCACCGGCGACGCTGGACAGTGACCGGTTTCATAGAGTTTATAAAGTTTAATAAAATGCAACCCGCTGGCCAGCCGTAGTCCCTCATCTCTGGCCACCAGGGCACTCCAGCTCAAAACGAAAGTAGCATGTGGTATATAACCGGCGATGCTCGAATTGAACTCCTCCGTGGAGATGTTGGTATTGAAGAACATAGTTTCCTCGTTGGTGAGAAAGCTATGCGGATCATGCAGCGTGGGCATGCCTTGCTCCACCTGCAGCGCGTGCTGCGCTGGCATTACCTTTAAGTGGGAAAGTCGCGATTGCAGCAAGGTTTTAATAGTTGGAATGTCTGGGAATTCTTCCCTTTTCCCCCTCTCCAGCAAGCGACACTGGAAATTGCAGCATATGGAAGACTTGAGGCACTGTGCTCCCGCCTGTCCCGCGCCGACTCCCATATTGTTCATGACTGATGATAAACAAGCAAGTTAAGTCACTGAATTATAGAAATTAAATCAACTTACTAAACAGCTTTTCGGGATTTATATTAAATTCCTTGGAGTACAGGGAAATGGTGTTGATGTAGACCTCCGTTTTCTCAGCAGAGTGCTGGTTCCTGACCGTCACATCCAGACCCAGTTCGTTGGTTACCATATTGCTTATCACACACGTAGCCTGCGCCTGCAGGCAACTCTCCACCTGGAGCTGCCATATGTGGCGAACTAGGCGATACTTGATGGGTGCACTGCCTCCCGATGGCAGGGAGTAGTAGAAGAGCAGGCGAAGGGTGAAGGGTCCAGCCTGGTGTGGCGCCTGCAGCCACATAGAGATAGTATGACCCTGCTGGGCATCCAACGCTGCTTGCCCAGGACGTTGCAGTATTCCGTACACACGTTGTCCACGGATCTCTTTGTCCTTGACGAGCTTCTCATTGCACAGATTTCGAAAGGCTAGAAGGGCAAAAAGGGGTTTCAACAAGTAAGGAAAGCTATACAAATAGGTAATTGGTGTTGCCACTTACAACTCATCATGGCCAGTGGCATTTGAGTGTGCTGATCCAGGAGTGACACACATCGAGGATTATCACAGGCCAAATATATTTCCTCAATCGGAGCAATGCCCAGATTTCGAACGGTCACAGAAACGGGAATGATTTCGCCGGCCAAAAGTTGACTGGGAACAGGAGTAAAGCTAACACTCATTGCGGGCTGCTGAGGAACCAATTTAATGGTCAATCTATTGTCCAAGACCGTCTGTGAGGATTGCTTGGCGTTGTGGGGTCGGACTTGTTGCGTCTCAAAGTGCAGCGAGCCGAGGAGGCTGGCTGACGGCTCCCCAATGGCTGCGACACGACACACAACTCCAAGGATATTCAAGCGGCCGGTCATCTTGGGTGTGAGCTTAAAGTGCAACGTTTCCTCAGCCTGCTCGGCCAGTTCAACGGATGTCACACAACTTGTTTTAATTGCTGCTCCAACCGCTATTTTGGTGGCGGTATCCGATGCTTCCCCATAGACGCATGCATTCGACAGGACCTCCTCACTATTGTCCAACGTTAGTTTCCACAGTAAATCGATCTCGGAGAGCACTATGCCACAGCGAACACTATTGGAAAGGGTCACAGCCAGCTCAATAGGTTCACCCTGAACAGCCACCGGGACTTCCAGTGCGGGCTGTTGCTTGGTGTACAAATACCTAGACGGCTTAAAGACAAATGGCTTATTATTTGCAGCCGTGATGACGAGCATCTCCTCCATTTTGTTCCAGATAATTTCATCGGCCGTCAGGTTGGAATTGATGTCGATGTTGGTGGCCGGCACTTGTGGCGCCAGAGCCGAGGGTGGTTGCACTTGGGTGAGAACACGAACGGAAGATTGCACCACTTGAGGTAAGGCGTGTGGCAGCAGTCCCACCTCAGGGCTGCGTTTGAGAAGTTCCTGAAAGAAACAACAGAAATACAGAATATTGGACGGGTTTGTGTGCAAGGATTTTCTTAGCTTTTTAATGTTTTCTTAATTAAGTAGCTCATAAAGGGCAGAGTTCGAGTTTATAGCTCTTTTTTTCGATTTATTACTGTGCCTGAGTGTAGTCACAGTGTTTTATTGTTTTCTGTCACTGTCTTGTAGCAAGTTTTGCTATAAGGTCTGTGGTTACTGGAATAATATTGTCCGATATGTATTTAATTTAAGTTGTCTAGATCACTTATCCCACCTTACAAATATAATCCTTGGCCTACATATTCGACACTACATTGACTACAAAGTCAGTACAAAAAAGAATTAGATTATTCTGTTTGGTAGGTCAATAGGGTGTATTCTAATGGGTCTTCTTCTGGTTGAGTCTTTTATTAGTCTTCTGGCCAAGACTAACTTGTAATGTTTGCAACTCACATTCTGCGTTTGAATATACTCCTTTAGGAAACTGCTCTGCTGCTGAGCACTTTGCAGGCTTCCAGGCCTCAGCAAGTGGGCGAAGGAATGGCTGGCCTCCTCCAGTTGCTTCAACATATAGGCTTGCTTGGCCACCGTGTACTGAATGTGATCCTCTGCCAAGCTCCACTCCCGCTTTTGGAAAACCTGATAGGCCTGCCGATAGCAGCGATAAGCATGCTTTCTTTGGCCAGCTCGAGAGTAGCGATTGCCGGCCAGGACAATATGAAAGGCATACTTGCGGTGCATGGGCGGTTGGGTGACCAGGAAACAGTAGGCTGCCTGCTCCAGCAACAGAGCTGATCGCAGATCCGACTCCTCATTTGTCATGCGTATTAATTGCTTGGCCACATCGCTGTATAGTCGAGCTGTTTTCAGGCATTCCATGCTGAGGAGCGTAGCCCGAGTGGCGAATTGCTGCAACCTGTAGGTTATATAGGATATATCCGATATATGAATGTATGTGTCATGGGCGAAATTCGAGGATTAACTCACTTGCACACAGTTAGATAGCACACAATGGCGTCTTCCATGTAGTCATAGGTCTTGCGGTGGGCGGTGCCCAACATGAATGCGGATAAGGCAGCCATTTCTAGAGCACCCGCATAGTATTGCCATGCTGAGTCCGCATTGAAGTCCCTTTTCGCCTGATGATATGCTTGGAATGCCAAATTATAGTGTCCAAACATGAAGTATAGATCGCCCAACTTACGAGTCTGCAGTTCTGCAGATTCATTTGTGTAGCTTTAAATATAAAAGCAAAGTAAATTTTACTGAAATATATATGCAACCAAATAATTGAAGATTTAAGAGTTTACTAACTAAATCACTGATTGCAGGAATGCTCGTAGAAATCAAAGGGTTTGTGCGTAATAATCACCACATCTGAATTCTAATTTTAAATTGTTGATAGGCCCATGTCAATCAAAGACGTTGAAAAGCTGTTAATCCAAGAAATAAAGCTGGGGCCGGAATTTTGAACCCTATTCGCACCAAACTATTCCTAAATACAAAGAACCTACACATAATGTATGTTACATGTCTTATTAATTAGTAATTCATAATTACTAAAGACTGTAACCTTACCAAACTAACGTAATATTTCAGTTGTCTCCCTACAGTACTGGAGGTGTCGATTGGCCTTGCCCGAACTACCTACCTTGGCTTGACCCTATGATAAACGAACGTTGAAGAAACTAGTATATGGGTACTTCCTTGACTGACCCTATGGTAAACTAACGCCGTACCACAAAGAAAATATGAGCTTTTAATGGTTTTATCTGATTTACCTCTGTGGAGCGTTGGGTAGCGTGCAGGACTATGAATCTGATGGACCCGAGTTCGAGTCCGAGTCGTAACAATTGTTTTAAATTTTTTTCAGTATTCTTAATAGAATTTATATATCATAAATACATCCATTTAACTTTAACATATTAACTTAAAGAAGCTATGTTAAAGAAAATAAAATAAATGTAATTGTAAAATAAAAGAGCTGAGCTTGTAGTACAGCTTCATAAAAATCTAAAACGATTCTTTCTTAATACTTACAAAGTTAAATCAAGTAAAAAGTTCTCAAAAAGGTTCTTAAATCTCCCTAATTTGACTTCTATTCTTTTTGAAATACATACTCAATTCGAGTAAAAATCAAACATGGATATCCATGTAACTATCCTTAGTACCAAGTACTCATATCACCACCCCTAGCATGGGTACCTATGTAACTCCCTTTTCATGGGTACCCTAGATCACAGTAATCGAAGTGATGGCGATTGACCCTATAGGCGGACATTTCATACAAATAAGGAAACGAACAAATACTAAGTACTGGTGGTTCCCTTGTGTGCAGTACTGAACTTAATAACTTAACTTAATAATTCAGTTGTCCCTTTTAGGTTCATTTAAGATATCTTACATGACTGCATTTTGATTGTTTGCTCCTGCTCCCGGCTTGCTGGTGACAAACCATCTCTTGGTAGCACTAAGCAGGGACTTGCTCACGCCCTTCTTATTGGTCACGCCCTCAGCCAGGATGGCCACCAGCGCCTCAATGTAGGGTATCAAGGCACGGACAGCGTAGTCCTGCACGAAATGTCGCAGGTTGTCAATGTCGCGGGTGGTCAAGCAGCCGCCATGAGGGGCATCCGAATCCAGATCATTTGCCCATACATTGGGATTGATGGTCTGGGAGGCAAGGCTCTCGCTGCTTATGCTGAATTTCGAGTTAATGGCCTCAGTGGCACTTTCCTGCATGGGACTCAGCGGATGAATCATGGCAAGATCACTGTCCTGGGCACTGTTCACTCCTTCTAGCAGCTGGGACATTTGCATGGAGGGCATGCTGATAGCGGAAACAGCTTCCTGCGGCGATTTGGGAGCGCTCAGATCCGTGGAAGGTATGTTTGGGTCGCCCTTGGGTTGCCTCTTAATGAATGTTGCCCAATAATCGGGAGAGTCAGTTGTACCCTGACCATCCAGCGAGTTGATGGATAAAATGAAGCACTGGCTGTTCACAAAAGTGGATTTCAGCAGCTCAAATCCCTGCTGCGCCTTGCCCAAATCCCCCTGGCTGGCCTCGTGCAGCACCACAAAGCTATTAAGCACATCAAGGGGATGGAACCACTTGGGCAGCTTCTGAGGCGTGATGCTCTGCATCTGTTGGACGCGTTGTCTCAGCCTATTAGCCGTCTCCACTATGTTGGGATCCGAGCTTGAAACCACCAGAAGGCAGCTAAGAAGGTGGCGGGTAAACTCATGTTCCGCAGGAAATTGAACAGTCAAGAAGGTCTCACGCCATTGTTCGAACCAAGGTTCCGACGTCGGCAACTCCAGGTCCATGTCAGCTAGGAACAAATGGTGGAAAACAGCGTCAGTTTTTGGGAGGTTCTTTTGGGACAGTTTTTAATGTTCTCCCACCTATTGTGGCCACTCTTGTCTTGTCATTGTGAGCATTTGTCACCGACTCGTTCAGCATTTTTCTAGCCAGCACGGGCTGTGGCGGCCGCCAGTCCACATCACAAAAGTTGAGGCGAAGTCCACGCACGGATACACTCGTCCCGGAAACATCGCGAAAGTGTGCTAAAAAAGTATTAAATAAACTGTGATTAATTGCTGCTTCTTACTATATTAATAGGAGCATTATGTAGATTATCTTGCAAAAAGGAAAATCATACATATGGTGGGAGTACAACCATGAAAACAATACACCGAGCCTACTTTTTTTGTTTTATAAGGAGAGAAAAGCTTTTATCTGCCAAGGCAAATTAGAAATGAATTTCCACTTGCTGTTGGACTTTGCAGACTGCTGTTTTCTATCCGAAACAGCGCTTTGTTTACCTCACCATTTTTTGGACACACTCACCATCATTGGGCAACTTGGCGAACGGCTGCAGGAGCTCTACGAAGGACAGGTTGTTCCGGTGGCAGATCTCGTCAGCTTGCGGACTGGCCACAACGCCAATCAGCGGCGAAAATATGTTCCGGATTATGTCGCGCGCATTATAGTTTTGGCCCGTCAGGTGCAGCATTACTTCAACTATTTGCAAAAGAAAACACAGAACCAAACCACAAATTGGGGGACCTAGAGGTGTACCAACTACTCACGATAATATCGATGTCTTGAATATACACCAGAATATACACTATCGAGAGTAACCGAACTATCGAAGTTAATACTCACCACGAAAGCAAAGTAGTTGCGGCTTTAAAAAAGGCAATTATATATAATATTTTTAAGCTCCGTACTCAGACAAACGAAAAGTGTTTCTAAGCAGTACGATAGAGCGAGAGGGTTAGTATTGACCTCTCGTTTTGGCTCAATGCTTAGGAACAATTTTCGCGTGTCTGAGTACGGAGCTTATATTGGAATTATCTTAAAATACCCAATCGAAAACAGCAAATTTATTGGTCATTACATACACCTAATTACACCTATCGATATATTTTCGAATTCCTTCACTTGGCATGGTGAGTTTTCCCTCTAAGCGCCATAAAACGGCCACACTGAAGCGCGGGAAAGCCATCAGCTGTCACCACAAATTGTGCGAGCCGCAAACCGAAGAAATCGCGACCAAATAGTACACAAAAAGTAAAAAAAGCACACCGAAAGCAATATATACTTACGGCACCCGTTACCCAGCGCACTCTAGGTCACACAAATCTTGGGCTAGTCGAGTGATTTGCTGTCGAATTTCACGAGCACACGCAATTGCCTTAAAGAACAAAAGAATCTGCTAGAAAAAAAACGCGCCGCCAAAGGCGTCTAGCTGCAAAACTCCCACATATCCCGAACGTACAGTCACTGCCATGGCTAAAGTGCACATTACCAATGTGGTGGTGCTGGACAACCCGAGCAGCTTCTTCAATCCATTTCAATTCGAACTCACCTTCGAGTGCATCGAAGAGCTGAAGGAGGATCTGGAGTGGAAGATGATATACGTAGGATCGGCGGAGTCGGAGGAGCACGACCAGGTGTTGGACACTATCTACGTGGGTCCCGTTCCCGAGGGTCGACACATATTCGTTTTCCAAGCCGATCCGCCGGATGTCAGCAAGATCCCCGAGCCTGATGCCGTGGGTGTTACTATTGTGTTGCTCACCTGCTCCTACCGTGGCCAGGAGTTTGTCCGCGTCGGATACTACGTAAATAACGACTATGCGGATCCCGAGATGCGGGAGAATCCGCCACCGAAGCCACTGTTCGACAAGTTAACACGCAACATCCTGGCCAGCAAGCCGCGTGTCACCCGTTTCAAGATCAACTGGGACTACGGGCACACCAATGGGAATGGGAACGGCATGGAGAACGGCCACGACGACTCAATGATGACCGATGGCCCGTCCACTTCAGAGGGGATAGCGGGGGTTGCTGCCCAGCAGGAGGACGACAACAGTCTCGCCATGCCCATGGAGAACGGGATCAAGGCGCTCAACGAGAACTCCAACTCACTGGCCATGGAATGTTGAATGGCCGACACTCTGCTGCTTGCTGCTGGCTGCTGGATGACCACGTAAACTCAAACAACCATTTTCCTGCAAATACACGCTGCAGTGGGCGCAGACCTGAGGAATTTCCGCCCCATCAAAAATGTAACCGACTCTCGTTGTTCTCTTCCTCCCCCTAATTAAGTAAATATAATTTAAACGAAACAATTTAATATATATATAAACATTAAATGTAATTATAATTGTTGTTTTCTTTTGCTCACACCTTGGAAATTTGACTCTTTTGGGTCCCAAAGCCCTTTCCAATCCGATTTGGTAAGCGGCGGCATCTGGTCAGCATAGCCGAGCTTTTTTTAGACTTCTGTAGAACCTAGATGGGCACGACGTGGCTCCTTCAGCTGCCGAGAGGCTCCAGGAAGTCATCCCAGACGGTCCGTCGCTCATGATCAGCGATTCTTGAATTTTTACAAAAACAATACCACTAAACTTTGGCTGCAAAAAGGGTTTTTTGTCTACCTGCGCAGATATATCTGGTGCCCACGGCTACTCAGGAGTAAAACAAAACCTACACATCATCGGAAATAATCGCATTATGATTTTTGTGTTGCTCTTAAGTTCGATGCCTATCTGTAGTATAGTATACCTTTTGAAAAAAATTAACCAAGTTAAGGAAACAGTTTGCCATTACAGACTGTAGTAAATATTATATTATATCTATGAATAATAAAAACACAATAATTAATTAATTTATATTTTTAATGAACAACTTATTTCTTAACTTTGCTTTCAAAAATATTTCCAACATACAAATCTATATTCTGGTAGCCATCGAATCTGAACTGATACAATTACATTTCATTGCTTAAAAATTACTCTAAATTTATATAATTTTTTATTATTTTAGAAAAGTAAAATTATATAGCATTTCTTATGATACAAATATTTAAGATCGCTGCATTTTAAAGATACCTGCCCTGTAGTTACGCGCAAAGTACTTATGGCAGCTAAATGCCAGCTGATTTTCAATTCTGCGTGTGTACACTTTCAGTGCTCTTCGTCACTACGTAAACGGCTGTCCACAGTGATCTCACCGAAATACAAGGAAACGTAAAATTTGTTTGGTTGCCTAATGTTGAAAATTCGAACTGGGGATCAATAATTCATTTCGGCAATACTCTGTTTAAATTTCTGCAAATCTGAAAAATACAAAATCCCAAATTATTTGTAGAATTTGTATGGACAGTTCAGACGTCCGGAAGCCCAAGCCGATGATGCCGTTCAGCCAACAGGATTTGGGCTCCGAAGGCCATACAAGCAATACGTGAGGAGTGAACACCAAATTGGCAATTGGGGGATCTGATTCTTCTTCCCGATTTCTTCCCCAGGTATCTCAGCTTTACTGACCAGGATCTGCGCTGCAAAATCAACAGGGCAGATCCTTTGGAGCAGCCTAGCTGCGATCATTGGGAATTCTGTGAGAAGGTTACCTTTCGCTCTGAAGTAAAGGCCGATTCTCTGAGAAGCTCGAATGCCACCCTGGACAATTCCTGCAGCTGTCCTCCCACACAGGAGGAGGAGGAGGCGAATGTCAGAAATTTAGCCACCTACTTGAAAGCATTTGCCTTGATTTATGTCCTGCCGGAGGTAGACTGGACTGTCGAGAAAATCGACATGTTACTGGGGGAGGGTACGGATATATTTCCAGCAACTTCCGAAATGGATCAGCCGGAAGATGACGATCAGGGGGAAAACAAGACCCAAATCCCCGAGGTGCGCATCGTAAGGAAATTCAATCTCGAAGGGCACACCTTAACTTTGGCTTTGGAACCTCGTTATCTCGGAAAAGCGGCAAGACCGTCAGATCTGCAAATCCCACACACCATCAAAAATTTAAGGCGCGTTCTCCAGGCTTTCTTCAAGTCCAGCCGGTACTGCTTACTCCTCACCCGAGTGGGTAATCTACTCGTATGGCGACGCAGAAAAGTATTTTTTGTGCTGGACGTCAAGGGGAAACGGAGGCATGATCTGCAGTGCGAGAAGGATAAAGGAGTGGCCATGCTAGTGGGCCTGAACTCAATCGATAATGTGGTTCATCTGGCCAGGAACTTGAGTGGATTGACGACCAAGGATGTGTTTACAATTCGCGAACTGGTTGTGGTGCGTCTGGAGACCCCGGATGGACTAATTTATATGCGGGACTCCAGCAGCCCATCTATTGATATCAATGTGGTGAACAAGAGCTATGCGTATCTGAAGGCTAATCTCCATCTCCCACTGGACCAAAATGAAACGGTGAAAAATCACAGCAGCTTGATGGTGGCCGTTGGCGCAATCCTGGCCAGCAAAGTTCATCACCCGTCGAACTGGGATACCAATTCGCTGGATCGCTTAGTTTGCTACGGAGTGGAGTTATGCCGTAGTTGCTGGTCGGATTGCTTGAGGGATCGGCGACCCATTGACCTAGACACGTTTCCTACCCAACTAAGAATGGGACAGTTTGTCCTGGAAGTTAAACTAATACCTAATGTGAAGACAGGTCATTGGAAATGCGGCGCATGCATCATTGGCACAGACTTTGAAAGACACGTCCGAGAGGCCTTCAAGGAGTACCGCAACGTGGTGTTCCAGATTAACAATCAGATGTATGCCATGTGGGTCAAGGATGACTTTTATTACCTCCTCGATCCCTATCGGCACTCTGTTGCGGGCACCCACTCGGCGGAAGACAATGGCGCCAAGTGGGCCACGGTGCGAATGTTCCGCGACCAGCTGACCTTGCTCAGCGTGTTCCACCAACTGCTCAAGGAGTCAAACGGGCACTCTACCTACTATATGCATGTGGTATGTATACGTAATTTCGCCGAGTGCCCCAAGGGGTTTGCGCTGGCTCCTTTGCCCGAGGATGTGGATACCCTCGATGTGGAGTCCCTGAACGAACCCATTGTGTTCGGCGACCAGCCAGGAGTGAGTGAGTGGGACAAATTCTTGAAAGAGGTCAGCGACTTCGAAGACGAAAATAAGTTAAAGATTTTGAAGGAGCGATATAGTGCAGGAGAATTGCAAGCCAAGGCGCTCCCAACACACACCCGCAGGCTAACTAAGAAAAAATTGATTACTAAAACAAAAGCATCCAAATCAAAGACCAGGACTTCCAAAGAACCAACAACTGATGCTCAGACCCTAACAAAAAAGGAAAAAAAGTTCTTTAAAAACTTTCAGGCCAGCGAAAAGTCTGCAATCGAACCAAAGAAAAACTCCCCCAGGCGTATGAAAAACAGTCTTGTGAATTTACCCAGACATCCAAAAATCTCTGTGGTTTCATCTATATTTAGCAGGCAAACTGGCGGCAGGGTCTCAGACCACTCTCTCTGTCCGGGCAGAGTCCCAAATGTCAAGTCTGCAAAGTTGGGTAATAATTTGATAGTGCGAAGAGATGCCTGCTTTAAGGCATCAAAAGCAAGAAAACTATCTCGTGAAGGAAACCCAACTCCAAAATGTGGTCCCATAAGGAAGTCAGAAACTGTATCCCCGCAGACGCCAGCTAAAGGTATCGTCCAGCAACCCATGGAGAAAACGAATGTCCTTGGAGTGGCTGCAGTGGTCAACCAAAATTTAACTACACCAGGTCCTGATGGAACTCCGTTCCAGGCGTCTAACTTCCGGAAACCAAATATATTGAACAACAAAGAACCCATTGCAACAGGCAGGTGCAGTGGCGGAGTGGAGGTACCGCTAGAAGGAAACGAGTCCCTGCCCCGATTTCCGGGCTTCAATCGGAAGCCGCAGCTCATGGCCGTCGCTGGCTCCGAGAGTGGAACCGTGGAGAGTCTGAACCGGAGGCTGGGCTCCGCATTCAAGGTTGCCAACAGAGTGCTCATGATGACGCCGTGGGACAACTACGTGATCTTCCGGCATCGTCCCAATCACAGTTCGGAGTCCTCGGCCTCGTGGTTCTACCTGTTCGACGGCTGTACATGCGACATCGATCGCTTCCGGCACTTGGATCTCTCGAGGGGCACCGCCGGATTAGTTTCATTTCGAAAGCTATCGGAAGTGGTATGCCACCTTATCGGTTTGGGGGAGAAAAAGGCTCTGAAGATGCTATGCACCCGGGTGAAGGAGGAGGAACCGAATCACAGAATTCGGCCACAACTATCGGCCCATTGACTTCCGGCAAGTTTAACTTTGGAAATTTATTTATAAAGAATAAAACCTTGTAGCAAGAGACAGTTTACAAGACATGACCGCCTTTCATCTCGCGAATTTACTTGGTTTTTTTTTCGACAGAAAATCCGCGCATTTAGTGGTATAGGAACCAAGGGGGTAAGCCTGGTGAGGGTTTGGTTACAGAAACCTGCCGATGCAGATGGATTTCTGTTCTATGCGCTCATATTCCGTCGACTTTAAGAGTGGTTTTTGTTGTCGCGGGCTCCGAGTTTGCCATTCTGCTACCACCCTTAAAATAATTTGCAACAGCTGAAGGAAATCATAGTGATCTGACGAAGTACAATTAAAACCCTTCGCATTTTAGATACATTCAATGCAAAACTGTGTAGGCGAAAGGCAGAGCAATAGCAGTATATCAGCAGAATATATACTAAATTAGAGTACCCGCAAAGAATGAAAAGACAACAGAACAACAGCATTAGCAGTACAGCAGCAAGGAAACAGCAGCACGGAAAGAACAGCAGAGAGACAGGAAGGAACATCGAGGTAACATCAAGAGCAGAAAAACGACGCGGAAAAAAGCCGAAAACTAATATGGAATATTGTAACCTTTTATCATCTTATACTTTACTATTTAATCTTAAACTTACATAAATAAAATCAAGCTGAGCCAGTAACTCCGCTTACAATAATATGTACAGCTTAATGAAAAGTCCAAATGAATAAAGTCGGAAATTCATATTGAACGCAATCAAGCTTTTGCCTAAATTAACATTTCGTTAAATGGTTGAAGTCCTCCTCTTCAGAAAATGTAAAAACTGTATTACCTAATGGAAGCAGAATAAAAACTGTGGTAGGGAAATTGCGCACCTTTGAAAGTCCTCAAAAAAAGGCATTTGTGGTAGCGTGTTCTTATTTGTTTTCATTTTATTATTATTGCTAGTTCGTATGAGTCGTTACTTTTAAACTTAATATGGAGTACATTTACATAATGTAGAGAAAAGTCGAGCTCGACGGCTCGACACATCTTACGAAGCTAAACATCCAACTAATGTGTAAATATAAAGAATATATACTATATGTATTTATTGTGTGTATATAGAATTATATTATATTTGTAATTCGATTTGCAGCTAATGAACGACTTCACAGGGTTCCGGTGCCAGAGGGGCGATATTTGACCAAATTTATAGTTATCTGCTTCTCCATACATTGATACGCTATGACGCTATGCCAGATACACCAGTTTATCCTTGAACTTGTAGCAAATCGTATTCCCTTCTCTTGTTGTTTGTGTTTTTTGCATTAAGGCACTGAAGCTTTGAATTTTGTGCTTGTAGAAAGTTAGATTTTTCGATCGAAAGCAGTAAGCTCCCCCAATAATTGGGAAACTGACATTTTGAATGCGACTATAAAATTATATATCGTGCATTGCGCGCTGTTTAAAAAAATATGTACTTTCCTTTCAAGTTCTAAGCAAATTTTGTTTCATATAAAAAATATCCCTGACTATTTATTTTCCTCCCATTCGTTTCTACATATACATATATGCCTGAGGCCTTCTATTATAATGTTTGCTTTATAAATTGTATTTTCTTTTGTGTTGTGGTTGCGGTTGCGGTTGGGATTCTCAAGCTCTTAATATCATAACAAAAACTTATGCTTAATGTCTACCAATGTCTAAATGTACAATTAGGGCATTTTTTATTTAAAATAAGTATATTACAAAGGCAGCTCTCTAGGGACAAGAATAATTTTAATAATAACTAAGACTAATGCAAAATTATATTCAGCAAAATAGGAAATGCATGTGATACGAGTACGACATAAAGATTGCCCCTAACCCCTAACCCAAAGGGTCGTCCGCAACGGTCAACGCTTGGACACTTCATTCAGTTGCAAGTATATATAAATTAGAGAAAGGGTCTTACAGGTCTGGGCACGAACATAGATAATACCATACATTTTGGGGCCGATTTCTCGTTGAGTATATAGGAGAAAGTTTTGGGTTATTTATGTTTAGGAATTATCGCTAAGGCTAGATATCGTTCTAGGTTAGACCATGTTGACGGCGCCATCAGCCTCAAATGTGGGTATGGAAATAATATCGCTGCTGCGCACGGCGCCCATGGGCAATGTTGGGCATCCCTGAACCGCCGCACCCCTGGACGCCCGATCCACCTCCTCATCGTCATCGCTGGAGTCACTCGAGTCATCTTCCGGTTCGCTGCAGCTATTCGTAGATGTGGATGTGGATGTGGTTTGGGTCTGCTTCATGGCCGATGCCATGTCCGTATTGCTCTCCAGCGTCGAGTGTTGACTGGAGGGTGAGTGACTGTACTCGGAGGTGTTCTCCTCATCGGAGACAATGACCACGTTACGCTTGTGGATGGCAATCTTTTGTGCAAGCGGCGCCTTGTAGCTACGGCGCGGTCGCATTCCACGAGCAATGGGCAGGCGGCCAATGCTGAAATTATTGATAATTGATAAGCATTTTTATGGTCTAATATAGTGCGATTCCACTGCAACATATTTTCACAAATTGAATGTAGGTGATTCCACTGCAACATCTACATTCTCAGGCGACATGTGAATGGCACGAACAGCTGATCCGGCTTCGATTACGTTTAAATGGGGACGACTTTCGTCATAGCGGCGTCGAAAGCGGTCATCTCAGACTTTCTTTAGCGCCGCTTTGACGAAGTCAACTCCGTGTTCTCATTAAAATTTTGGAGTTTCAAAACCTTGTATATCAAGAAAAAATCAGGTGTTTTTCTGACGCGACCGCGAAGCAGAAGGAGCATCGCATTATGCAGTGGCGACCACGAAATGCTGTGCTGGATCTAGAATTCATTTATCTTTATGTCTAAAATATTAATTATTTCAAAAACACTAAGAAATTAGAAAAGATTTAGAAGGTTTAGAGAAGGAATTTACGAAATATCGGTTCATAATTTTGGATGTAAAAGAATGGACCATCCTCGAGAATGTAGCAGATTGTGCAGTGGAATTGTGGTATAAGTTCAATGCTAAATTCCAATGCTATGATTAAATTTTTATAAAGGGTTTTCAATTCAAAGGTTTATTAGATCCTAAGTGATTTGCAACTCATGCTTTTGAGTTCATTTCTATGACTAGTAAATTTAGCACTTACCTTCGCCTTCTCAGGGCGTATTTGTAGTCCGTTGTCTCGCCCTCCTCATCAGACCAGCTGTCCTGCTCATGTCCCAATGCTGAACCGTTGGCATTGCTTATCGAACTACCATTTGGGTTATCGCCCAGAAGCTGCCTTTGCCGCTTGCTTTGCGTGCTGCTGCACCGACTCAAGCACGGACTGTTGCCGCTCTCCCTCAGCTCCAGGGGTGAGTTTCCCCCATTGCCATTCTCAGTGTTACTGTTCGAGTTCGTGTTGGACTGAATGGACAGGCGGTTTTCGTTGATGAATTCGATTACTTTTCGGCCCAAACGGTCGAGATTTTCGTTGTCGCTGCAGCAGTCGGTTATGTCTAGACGCTCGTTGCTGTTCATGACATCGTCGATGAGCTGATCGGGACTGGAGCAGGCATCTTGGTAGGTCAACTCGCTGGTGCTCAACGAGTTACCGTTCGACGGACTAGTGGGATTGACTCCTCCGGTGGCTGCTGCTGCAGTGGATGACGTGGTCACGTTCCTTGCTCTTGCCTGAGCTTGTGCCATCTTTTGTACCCTTTGGAGTTGCAGTGGCAACTGGCGATGATTCGGAGCCGGAACATCGATGGGCTGTGATCGAGGAACCTCTGCGCTGGGACTAATGTCCGTCTCACTGACATCCATGGCATCCGTTTGGGTTTGCCTCTCCACCAGCTGCACCTTGCGATTTTCCGGCTCACTCTGGTAACGACGATCTCTCGTCGGGCTATATTTTGGCGGAGCGCCAAAGGATCCAGAACCATTGCGTCGATGTCGAAAATTCTTTTTGTTTTTGTTGGGCATCGTTCCGCCAATGCCGGTGCCCGTCATTAGGTTTTCCAAATATGATTTGGGCTGGCAATTGCTGTCTAGTTGGGCATATAGCACACACTTTACAGGTGACTGAAAGGCGGAAAATAATCTGAGTCTCAGACCCATCAACTTTTGTATCATCTCTCATACCTCCGGCGTAGTCTCTGGATCTGGCGTGGTGGACTGCTGCTGGATGGCAGCTGTTGGAGCATTCAGTCGTCGACGATAGTGTTGCATCTTCCTGAGCGTATTACCTAGGCGTCGCGTCGGCTTATATCCACTGCCAGGTAGCTTTCGTTCACGTCTGAGTATTTTTTTTAAAACGTAAGATTAGTAAGAGCAACAAATGAATTTCAGAGGCATATCCTGTGAACTTACTCTGCGATTTCCTTCTCCTTCTCCTGCAATTGCGACATGCATTCGCTGAGTTCGAAGAACAGCTGGTTTGTCTTTTGCAACTTTTCCTCATAGACCATCCGTATGTCCTGGGCATGGCGCCACTCCGCCGTGCGTCGCTTGATCAAATCCTGCTCGTACTTGTGAATACTAGTCCCATTCTGCGTGATCTCCTTCAGGTGGGATCGCACCTCCTCCTTCCATGACTTTTGCGTCTCAAAATATTGCTTTTCTGTTTTGCGCAGCAGTTCAGGCCCGGCGATGTCCAAGTGCGAGAGAATCTGCCGGAACGAGGGACGATTGCGTGGCTTGCTCTTCCAGCACAGCTTGACGAGCAGCTTGAAGCCCTCCGGACAGGTGCTCGGAACCAAAAGCTTTAGGGAGTTGTTTCCCACGCCCCAAATGATGGCCGATGAGTCCACATCCTTGTAGGGTATCTCGCAGGTGAGCATTTCCCAGAGCACCACGCCATATGACCAGATGTCCACCTTTTCGGAGCAGGGCTCATTCCGGATCACTTCCGGCGCCATCCAGGCGACTGTGCCCGCAAAGCTCATCTTGGTGCTGATCTCGTTCCACTCACGGCTCGTTCCAAAGTCGCTGATCTTCACCACCTCATTTGTACTAATCAGTATGCTGGTAGAAGATTTCGATTTCATTAATGTACGAATGTTTTCATCAGCATCAGGGGTACTTTCTACTTACTTGGGACTCTTCAGATCCCTGTGTATAATCTTATGGGAATGCAGATACTGCATGCCCAAAGCGATTTGCTTGGACCAAGAGACCAGGCGGGACGGTAACATGACTTGCTCCTCCTTAAGAATGTTCTGCAGTGGGCCATAGGGACAAAACTCCATTATGATGCAGAACACGGGCGATTGCGTGCAAACGCCTCTGCAAGAAGTAATTTGTGGGTGCTTTCATTAGTGGCGACCTTTAGATAAATATATATGTACACATAAATGTGAACGGAGTTATTAGCTCATCTCGATTTTATTTTAAAGTTTAAGAATTTTTTTCGCGTCGTTTTTCTGCTTTCGAAGCTGCTGCCGTCTTTCTCCCAATGTTCCTCTCCTGTTACCTCGATGTTCGTTTCCTGTCTCTCTGCTCTTGTTTCCGTCTACTTCTGCTGATCCTCTGCTGTTATACTGCTCTTATTCTGCTGCTGTACTGCTGTTTTTTGGCTGTTGTTCTGCTGTCTTTTCATGATCTGCTGGTACTCTACTGTAGTATATATCTGCTGGTACTCTATCCTTCTCCTACACAGTCTTACATATACATATATATTTTATTACAGATTCCCTTGCATAGATAGATAATTGGTTTAGAACAGACTGATTTATTATGGATGCTCCAGTAACTTAACTTAAGCTTAACAGAATCTAAGGCTTGAATTCCCAAGCACGCGGATCGAGTAGAAATCGGATTGTTTTAAAAATGTATGACTAAATTAATGTCACTATCCAAAACAAATGTCTAGATATTTATGCGTTTCGATAGTTGAGTGAGATAATTAATAGGTCGCTTTTGTAAAGTTGTGCATTTTTAACTCACTTAAACTTGATTATATTCTCATGATCGAGTTTTCGCAGATGTTTGATGTCCGTTTCCTTCAGCTCCTTCACCTTCTTCACGGCTACAATCTCGTTCTTCAATTTTCCGCTGAAGACAGCACCCTGGGCTCCACTACCAAGCCACTCAAGGTCCGTGATGGACTCGAACGGAATCTCCCAGTCTTCACTCCGCTGACTCTTCACCTCGATCACTCCAGTCTTCCCGATGAACGAGAGCACGGGCTTCATGCATCCGAGCAATCCGTACATCCATCCGATCGGCTTATCCGGATGACCAAAGGCCGCCGCCGCTCCTCCGGCGTGATGTGGCCAGCGTTGTTGGCACGAGTTCTCTGCACTGCTGTCTGTGATCTCCGCATAGTTGTTGTGGTGCTGCAGTCGGGGCGGAGAATCCAGATCTGGTGACTTAAATGGCAGGTCTGTGGCAGTGAGGCCTAGGTGGCCAAACTCATCTTGCAGGCAAGCCATGCTGTATATAGATAAATAAAGGTATATATCAATAATTAAGATAAAGACATTATTGCATTAACTAGTGAATTAGTCTATCTGGCTCAAACTCGCCCCTCTTACGCCACAATGAAATCGTTGCTTATTTTCTGCAACACCTTAGGAATATTCTCCTCAAGTCGATCGGAATAAAAGCCGAACTGTAAGAACTCGCTTTTCCAGACTACTAAAAACGACTAAAGTCTACATAAAGCTACATATTTAAAGAATTAGTAACTAGTACTTGAAGTAGAGATAATTATGAAGCCAAATTATACATTTCTGGAAACAAGTTTGACAAAAGCAGGCCTCTTCTGCCCCAATACTTAAGTACAAATATTCTTGTAGGTTTGGGTTTTGCTTTTAACGTTTTAGTTCAGTTTATATATATTTTTTTTTAAGTAATTCTAAACAGAAACCTAATTTGTAACATTAACATTTAATAACTATTTTTAGTTACCATCAAATTGGTATAAATAATTGTTAAAACTGATCAAACTGATTATTTAAAAGTATTATTTCCATATTTTTGAAACTATTATATTATAATATAAAGCAACTTTTTAACAGGATTTTGGAATTGAATTGTAAATTCCATCAAGATGATTATAGTTTATTTTTAGTTTGAGTACTTGTTTTCAATCATACTTTGGGACCACATTTCAATTTCTCATAAGCTAAATATGTAAAAAGAAAGCTTCAGTTAAGTGCGCTCGATTGAAAAACACCGTACCGAGAACTATGTGCGTTAAATTAAAAGATAGGCAAACATGACGAAAATAATTGTTGTAGTTATAATTTACTTCGGTAATTTTCAATTAACGGACCCCCTTCCAAAAAATTTAAGAAAAAATCATATATGGGGGGTGCTTTAACGTACATTTTGGGTATAAAAATTATGTTGGGGATGCCCTTAGTTTAGTCACAATAAATCTTTAAAGTTTAGCCTAATCATTTTTGGAAGGGGCTCCGTTAATAGAAAATTACCTTTATTTCGATGATTCTATAAAAGACAACGCTTTGCGTTTAATATGTTTTGAATTCTTTAAACATATATATTTACATAAATAAATATGTAGATGTAAGGTAAACTAAGGGTTAATTCCAATGTATGTACATACATACGTGGGCTGCTATATATATTTCTGGCCTAGGCAACACTAAGTGTTGTTAGGTGGAATCTGACATTTCCATTGAAAAGTTCGACATTTTTAAGCATAAACGTACTCAGAACGGTTTGACGTACGACTATCATTTGTGTTGTTTACAGTTACTTAAAAAAATCAATTTCGCAAAAAAATGGAATTAACTCGTGAACATTTTCGTGCGATCATTTTTCACAACTTTCGGCGTGGATTATCACGACAAGAGTGCAGCGATGAACTTAAATCTTTGTATGACTATGAAGCACCATCCTATAGCACTGTGAAAAACTGGTACAACGAATTCAATCGTGGCCGACGCTTTCTCAAAGACGAATTCCGCGAAGGTCGTCCAAAAACAGCCGTTGTGCCAGAAAACATCGATGGCGTACGTGAACTAATAATGCAAGACCGTC